>JANAVB010004599.1:2986301-3189845 GCA_029216955.1 Iris pallida | reverse complement strand
GCTCCTATCAATTCCGAGCTTCTCAACCAAGTAGTTGAAATTAATTCAAATCAAAACACACATATTTTACACTGAAAACAAAAATAAAAATCGATTTCACGAAACAAGAAAAATAGTCGATTTCGAACACGTATACGTACCTCCAATGTTCTTGAGGACTTCATTCGCGAGGCCAGTGCTCGAAGGGTATAGACAATCATCAAGATCTATGTATATAGCTCAGGAATTCAGTACTAAGGAGAAATTAATCAATCTCTTTTAAGCAAATTCTTTGGGGACTAGAAGGGCGTACCGAAAATAGGCAATCGATTTTGGACCTCTGATCCTTTAGGTATAGTTCTTCGAACGTCATTCTGTTATCTACCATGTACACATTACATTTGATCATTCGCTTATAGCCTATAAAAAAAATTTAACTACTCCGAAGCTTAGGATTGATTAGTTCGCGACATGCGACTTACGAGAAATAGTCGGAAGTGGGCTATAGAGCTTCAAGGCTTAATGAGGAAGGAGAGGAAGAAGAAGAAGAAGAAGGTTTTGGTACAACTCTTGCTTTCTTTCTTAGCAAAGGAATAGAGGATGGGAGGAGGGAGGAAGAAGAAGGGAAGGGGAGTGGTTTAAATAGGGGAACCGTTGGCTACTTCCAGCCAATGAGGATCAACACCAGTTGGAAAAAAAAGGAAAAAAAAACACTTGTGACACACGTGTGAAATCGGAGTATTCCATCAGTATCAGAAGCTTTGTGGCAGCAAAACACAGGAAAGCTATAATGTCCCCCTTGAAAGTTGAATGTTATTTTTTTTTTATATGGCTTAATTGTACTTTGCTACCCTCGACTATTCGCTTTTTCAACTTTATATCCTAAATTTTTTTTTGTAACAAGTCGATACCTTAACTATATTTTTTTCCAACTTGATACATTTCAAAAAACCCCCAAATGTCCCTATTCCTTCCCTTCCCTTTTCCTCTCCCCCCTCCCCCACTCCGCCACCCTCACCCTCCCACTCTGCCTCCTCTCCGGCCACCACCCTCTCCCACGTCCGGCCAACCGGACGCGGGAGAGGGGGGGCCGGAGGGAGGCGGAGCGGGAGGGTGGCGGTGGCCGGAGTGGGGAGAGGGGGTTCGGGAGATGGGAATAATTTTAAGGTTTGAGCAGGGGTATTTTCGTCCCAATTTTTTTTGGTATCAACTTGTTACAAAAAAAGTTTAGGGTATCAAGTTGAAAAAACGGAATAGTTGAAAATAACAAAGTACAATTAAGCCTTTTTTTAATGTGTACATTTAGTTTATTGTATGGCATTTTTATTAATTTATTTGCATACAGAAAAAATAAAATAAAAGGCAAGTGGTCTATAATTTGTCTAGACAATTGCAATTGGTGAAGGTGCCTCAAATTTAATTACTCTCAGAAAATATTTTTTTTATTATTACCTTCAATATTTCCAATTCTGTTTTGAAATACTCTGTAAGTGATTTTCGTGAACTATTTGTTTCTTATAGTAACGAATTGGTTTGAAAATACTTTATATGGCTAAATTTCAACTTCGTGCCCTCAACTATTCTAAGTTTTTAATTTGATATCCTAGACATTAAAACTAAACAACTTAATATCATCAACTGCTAAATATTTTTAATTTGGTACCCTTCGTCAATCAGGAATTAAATTCTTTATTTAAAAGATTAACTAATTTATCCTCCACCCCCTGCCATTGTGCTCCCCCCAACTGCCTCGTTGCTGTCCCTACCCCCCATCCTCGCCATCCCCACTAGCACAACCCCCCCCCCCCCCCCCCCCCTCTCCACACCCCCCTCTCCCCCTATCGATGTCGTCGCAGCTACTGTCGAGGAGAGAGGGGGGAGGATGGGGTATTGTGGTCATTTAGCATTTTTATTTTTGTTAACACTGGTAGGATATTAAGGTGTACACTTATAATTGAGATATCAAGTTATCTATTTTTAAAGTTTAGCGTATCAAGTTAAAAACTGGAAAAGCTTACCGTATTAAGCTGAAATTAAACCAATTCATGTATATGCGTAGGTTAATCGACATTTTCTCCTACTCGTACAATAGTTTTAGAGAGAGTGAATTATCTTTCGTCAATATTATCCATAAATAAAGCACAAATTCAAACTCTTCATAAAAATTTCATAAGTGAGGAAAGTGACAATCTAGAGAGGTTATGACTATAGACAACTCTATTTTTAGAATCAAGATTTTAAGAGTAAGAAGAAAGTCATCTTGACGAAATGTGTTGTTTGAAGTATAGATTGGTAACACAATATGACATCCACTTATATTCTCATTTTTGTTTATATCCACTAGATATTTGTTTGTTTTCCTTTTTAGGACTCTCTATGTCTTACACCTTCAACATTTTCTTAAGCTTGTGGGAATGTATATTCTTTATTATTCATGAAGGGAACAAAGCAGAAGTTATCTTTTTTAAAACTTCTTCCGTCTCTATTATCTTTGTTGTTCTTGTTGTTGCTTCCTAGGTTTGATATGCAAAAGTCTCTTAAAAGACGGATAGATTAATTCAAGGGTGGCACCAGAAATTCAAATTAGAGTGGACAGGAGTGAATTATGGTGGGCTAAGTATGGATTGACTCATAGAAAAACAAAAAAACAATATATATATATATAATATATATATATATATTATATATAGAGAGAGAGAGAGAGAGAGAGAGAGAGAGAGAGAGAGAGAGAGATTCATGATTCGAAACTAAAAACCTCCATCTTAAACATAAATATTCTACCAGTTAGCCCACAATGCAATAATATAAATAATTGAGGTCCAAATTTATTTGTATTGTTTAACAAATTGTTATCAAAGGAACAAACTTTTTTTCCCTGAAAATCTAGTGGGATCAGCTTAAGCACCCATTCCCATTGGGTCATGTTCTGCGTGAATCCATAGACTTGCAAGCGCTAAACATACTTATGAATAATTTCAACCAACAAAAAATTTCAAGCTTACTTGTCACGTGAAGGAGAAAAAGTCGTTGAACCATTTTAGTTGTTTATTTTTCTGAACAACAAGTTCAATTGAAATATTCGCCAATTAAAAAAGTCAAAATTTATAATCAAGCGAAGATGAATGGACATTGAGACCGATCGACATAGTTTATGTTAGGAGATTTGATTCTATATGTAAGATAGAGCAATGAAGAAGCAAGTTGGGGAGAAAATTAGAACGAGTCTAATTTTGTGTTTACTTATTAGACTATTTTAATTAGTAATCAATAATTCTTGCTACTTTTTATTTCATCATTTCACACCACCCACCTTGCCAATATATTATTTTTTAAAATCTTTGAAAGACTTGTGATTGGATGTGAAGTCTTCTCCAAAATGAGAGGAAAGAGCCCACACACATAAATCATGTGATGGTTTTTATATATATAATATAGCTATAGACTTTGTGAGCCTACCCATATTTCTTCCAAGTTTTTACGTGAGGGAAAGGAAGACCATTAATTAGACTTTTTCTAAGGGCACCACCAAGTTTACTTGAGGACAGTCCAAAAATATTTACAAATATTACAAGTTTGCCATCAGTTTTTTTTTACTTGGGGGCAGCCCAACAATAGGTATAAAAGATAAACTTTCTATTTTTTTCTCTCTCTCCTCAACTCTTTTCTTCCTCCCTCTACTTTTTTTTTCTCTCCCAACATTTTTAGGTCATAGAATTAAACCGTAGTCCACATTTTTTCCAAAATTTTTCTTCCTTTCTTTTCGAGAATTATCCCCAAAAAAATTCTCATATCTCAATCATGTTTGGCACAAATTTTTATCCAAATTTGTCTAAGATCAGCTACCAAAAAATGTTTCCACTCATATTCAAAATTAGAAAACATAAACATAAATATTAGGTTTAGAATCACTTTAGGGTTCATGAATGATTTTTTCGAACATGATAATTCTCACATATTTCTTGAAACCTTAACCCTAGACACAACAAATCGTTGTGGCCGTTCGGCTGCTACAGTTTCAAATAGGACTGTCAGGAGCCTGGCAGTCCTACAGTCCTAATTGAAACTCTCTGTTAGGAGAGTTTTAAATACAAACTCTCCTCACAGAGAGTTTCAATTAGGACTGTCATACTCCTGGCAGTCCTACACTAAAGTAGGACTGCCATGGTGCTGGCAGTCATAATTGAAACAGAGACCAAGTCAACATATCATATCTCATAAATTCAGTCAAAAACATTGGACTGCCAACAAGGTGACAGTCCTTGCTTCATGTGGGACTGTCCATTTGCTGACAGTCCTGAAAACAGAGACCAAGTCAAATGGACTAATCAAATATTAAGAATTATGTTTTGTCTAAGTTTGCTTCATGTGGGACTGTCAAATGGACTAATCAAATATTAAGAATTATGTTTTGTTAATAATTCTACATTCTTATTGGTTGCCTGGATGACGGCATGGGTTGTTTTTTGGTTACAATTAGGGGTGAGCATTCGGTTTATTCGGTTCAAACCGAACCAAATAACCGAAAACCGAATTGGACCGAAAATCGAATAAGCAAACCGAAACCGAACCGAATTGATCCATAACCGAATCAAACCGAACCGAATTAAATCGGTTCGATTTTCGGTTTATTCGGTTTATTCAATTTTTTGGTTTATTTGCACTTTTTTTGTTAATATATAATAACTAAATATACCTAAATTTATTTAGTATATACCTATAGTATATACATATGTATATTCGGTATATACCTATATATATTAATACATGTGTGTGTATATAGTATATACATATATATAGTAACTAATTTTTCTTATTCGGTTTTCGGTTTTGGACCGAAACCGAAACCCAAAACCGAAACCGAAGCCGAATAAGAAAATTTAGTATTTTCAAAACCGAAACCGAACCGAATTTTTTTAAAACCGAACCGAATCTCTTATTCGGCTCGGTTCGGTTCGATCTTCGGTCCAAAACCGAATAATGCTCACCCCTAGTTACAATGACTTTTGGAAGGCAGTAACCGATAAATTTTTTATTAGTCCATTTGAACTGTGTTATACTTGTGCCCTTTGCTTATACAACTCGTCATCTGGTCGTAAATTTCTCATATTTTGCACTATATTACTTCTATTTAATCACTAACTTTCAATCTGTCTACAGAAAGAAGACGACTATGTTTTTGAATTATTTTTAGTGACAAAACAGCGTTGGATCCATCGAATCTTATGGTGAATTTGTCCGATGTGGTTGGAACCGATTGAGTTCCGACCCGTAGCTTATACATAGAATTATGAGTTGGACTGTCAACATTGTGGCAGTCTTTGCTTCATGTTGGACTGTCCAATTACTGGCAGTCCATCTTTTACAATGGACTGTAGGACAGCTGGCAGTCCAACTTTCTCAAAGGACTGTCCGACTGCCTGCAGTCATGTCCGTCTCGTGCGGCCGTGTCCGACTGTTGGCCAGAACGACGAACATAAACCCTAATTCGTTCTAGGATTCGGATTTCACGCCAAAAGTTGGTCTTATTGTGTTCGAATGATACAAAAATGAACCCTAAATTCGTTCTAACCTATTTTAGAAAACTATTTGATAATTACCAAAGATTCAATAGATTTTAAACGAAAATATAGCAAAAATATATCAAAACATATCTAGATTGTAATGTAGGTTTGGGCTTGGATGCCATTGCTTGAAATTGCATGAATGAAAAAGGAATTTAGGGTTTAGTAATTTCGGTTTGGAGTTGTGGAGAAGAGGAATAGAGTTTAGGTTTTAGGAAAAGAGAAGAGAGAAATATTTGATGAAATGAATTGTTAGAAAGGTTTGGAGGGGGGGGGGGGGGGGGAGGGGGGGCTGCCCCCTAAGCAACTTATGGGTAGCCTCCAGCAAAAGTTCTACCTTCTTGGACTGTCTCAAATAAAAAGTGTGGTGTCCTTAGAAAAATTATTAATTATCATCCCCATTAGTTCCCATTTGTCTTCTTGCGAAAAGTATACGTAAGACAACAACCAGAATGACAAAAGTACCCTTGGATGAGGGAGATTGTTGTACTGGATGGTGTACCCCTATATTGACGTTTTCGAGGGTATTTAGGTCACACGCTCAGGGCTTGGAATTTTGTGTCATTTTGGATTTTTATTGATTCGTGTCCTAATAATTGAGCTCGCACCAGGACACATCTGGTCCAATGATTGGTGCAGATGACAGCTGGCTACAACGAAAGCTATAGCTCCCAGCTGGAAAAAGGGACACGTGGCAGTATGAGTTATATGGAGTCGTACATGCAATAATCGTCTTTGTCAAGTGAGTTAGCTGTATGGCCGTCGTGAGGGAACGTTTGGTACGCAAGAATATTATATAACAAAAATTATATTTTCAGAAATTAAATTTTAAGTAATTAAATTTTAAAAAAAATTATATTTTTATGTTTGGTGGCTATATAAATATTTTTGAAAAAAAGTGAAAAAAAAACCAAAAACAAAAACGTCAAAAATAGAAAGGAAAAAGAAGAAGTAAAAACGACAAAAACAACAAAAAGCGCCAAAAATCAGTAAAACGACAAATAAAAAATGACAAAAAAGACTCAAAAACGACAAAAAAAAAATCGATAAAAATGACAAAATGACCAAAAAGCGACAAAAAAAATGACAAAACAACAACATGACAAAAAAGAAAAAAAAAAGAAAAAAAACCCTTTAAAATGATCAAAAAAGTAGAAAAAAGTTTAAACAACATGGTAATAGATTTCCACCCTAAATTTTTTCAGGAATAAAAAAACCATGTACCAAACACCCCCTGAATATAATCATCTGACACTGGTGGGTAACGTGAGTTTGCTGCACAATAATGCCAAGTTTAAAACCAAACATTTACAACCTTATTATAATTCTATCCCCTGCTAACAGGGTGGTGTTATGCTTACAACCGTGGCCGACCTCAATTGAAGGAGAGGGAGCAAAAGTGGAGTCGGTTGGGACCACAGGTGGGGTCGGGTGGGACCATGTTACCGGGGGGAGAGTGGTTATAGAAAAATTATAAAGGATTGGTAGTAAACTTAGCATTATTGCCTGCTAACATGGTCCCATCTGGCCCCACCTCTCCCATCTCCCTTGTCCCCTCCAATGGAGGCCGGACACGTGTCATTTGGTCTAGGAGGGTCGTAAGAATGCTGTAATCCTAGCATTATCCGCTTGCTGCAATGCGAAGTTGGGTACAAGGATGGTTTGGCCGATGGTGGTTAGGTGATGGCGTGGTCGGAAGCAGAGGTACGGCTAACTTTCGATAAAAATGACATAATTTTAGGTCTTCTTCGTTGTTATTTAGTGAAAAAACTAATTTAATTACAAACCTCATTATTTTGCACTTTATTCTTGACCCTTTTTCAACATTAATATCGCATATTTATCATTCCCAAATAGTTATAGTATTAGTCCTAAGTTTTTATTAATTGAGTGTCTTAACTCACCATCAAAGGCCTTACACCTATAGTGTTGTGGGATGGAAAAAAATGGATATCTCCAATCCTCTTCCAAAAATCACAAGCATATGAGCCTTCTTCT
The DNA here is from genome assembly GCA_029216955.1 of Iris pallida. NCBI lineage: Eukaryota > Viridiplantae > Streptophyta > Magnoliopsida > Asparagales > Iridaceae > Iris > Iris pallida. The sequence continues at coordinate 3,182,307 of JANAVB010004599.1, read as the reverse complement.
TTTTTTTCCATTCTAATCTCTTCTACTCGGGACAAGAGCTAAGTTCGGTTCATCCCTCCGGAGTTGTGTGCAATAATGGAAAGACGGTAGCAATGAAATTTTACCCCTAGGAGGATTCGAGAAGAAGTCTGCACACATAGACCTCGAATAATCTCTTAGAAAAGTGCTGCATATACGACTTTTTCGTAGACCGGTATATCTAACTTTTCTTCTTTTGTGTCATTAGGTAAAATAAAGGATGATTTTAGTCTAACATTCTCGAGATCATGTCGTAGCAAGTCATAGTTGGAGAGTGGGAAATGAAGACGTCCCATAGTAGGAGGGGCCGAAGACGAGTCTCGACCTCTCCATCATAAGAGTCACATGGATCGTATCATAATCTAGGTCAGGACAGCTTCTGCAAGGTATTGGACACCAAGTATTCGACAAATTGTCGTAACCAGAAAAACCATCCTCTTTTGTCAACAAGCTTCTCTCATGGGAAGAGATTTGTAAGCCGGCAGTGTCTAAGGAGGAAGTCGAGGTTTAGTACATCAAACCTTGAACTACTATGGAGTTAAAGTAGTAAATATCGATCACCATAGATGACTTGGCTGAGACGACGAAGTATTGGAAATATTATTGTGCTATATGTATGATATGTGTCTATTTTCTGAACAGTTGCGCGCTTATGCGGCAAGGGATCACATCCGAAAGAGCATCTTTTCTAGAGAAAATGGGTTCTTTTTGTCAAATTGGGATTAGTGGAGGACTTAGACAAGATTCGAGAGTTAGGACCTTGGACATTCGATGGTAGGCTAATAATCACGAGAATATGGAATCCAACTTCTAACTTTGAAAATGATAGACTCACATCTGTCCCAATGGATTAGACTTCCTTATCTTATGCCTCAACTGTAGAGTTACCCAGCCATAATGAAGATAGATAGCGTTGCAGGAACACCATTATAGATGAAACTTCCTACGACTCGACGATAGAGGCTTGCATATGCGAGAATTCTACAGAGCCAGCCCCTAAGCGTGAATTTAAGGGTCAAAAAGGGGATTAATACCGTGTCAATGAACATCAACATAAAGATAATGATTAGATTGGGCTCAGTAGGGAGATGGCTAGAGTCTTGAGTCGACGAATCTTTTCAGTTCTAGTTCATCATTGAGGGGATACTGTCCTGCTTACTCCAGTTTTGGAGTAACGTATGGTGGTGGTAAGTTTCTGTAAGATGTAACTCTATACATTTTGAATTAATATATACCTTCTTTATTTTATTTTTTTTTTTTTTTTTTTTTTATAATTACCTTCTTTATATATATATATATATATATATATATATATATATATATATATATATATGTGAGCGGATCAAAAGCCTTCTTAGAAAGCCCCCCAAAAATCTCCCTCACTCTAATTCGTAGTATTAATGTTAATATTAATGTTAATGTTAATATTAATGTTAATGTTAATATTAATTTTTTTAATTTTTTATTTATATTAATGTTAATGTTAATGTTAATTTTAATGTTAATGTTAATATTAATTTTAATGTTAAGTTTAATGTTAATTTTAGTATAATTAATATTAACATTAATATTAACATTAACATTAATATTAACATTAATATTAACATTTTAACGGATTAGAGTGAGGGGGGTTTTTGGGGGACTTTCTAAGGGGGGCTTTTGATCCGCTATATATATATATATATATATTATATATATATATATATATATATATATATATATATATATATATATGAGGATGAAAAAAAAATATGAGGGAACCACATTTTTCTCACTTTTGCATCCCCTCTTTTACATCCGTTGGATCTTGTTTAACTCATCTAATTTTAAACATTGATTTTCAATGGTTAAGATTAGATGACTTAAAAAAGATCCAACGGATGTGAAAGATTAGATTATATATATAATATATATAATATATATATATATATATATATGTATATATATATATATTTTTTTTTTTTTTGAACAAACACATTTATTGAAATAGAGAGTGGCTCCTAAAAGAGCATTACAGCGCCGGTGCTAGGCCCAGAACACAAACGGGCTAAGTCAGACTAGTGATAATGCAACCGGTTGGGAAAAGAAGGAGGGATGTTCCAGCACCCAAAAAAAAAAAATACGAAAGTGAAATTCGAATTTTGAAATTTCAAACGGAAATTTCAAACACCCGAAAGGAAAAGGTGGGAGCGGGGGCTCTGCTCCACGTGGCCTGAGCACAAGGCCCTAGGAGAGTTGACGGTAGCGTGACCCGAGGCGGGCACAGCCACGATAGGGTACTCGGGCCCCGTCCCAGCGTGCCTACCGAGGGCGCAGGCCACGAGGGGGCAGGACGACGACTCCGGCGCGGGCGCGACCGCCGTATGCGGAGGAGGGGCGAGAAAACGGCGGAGAAGGTGGGGAGGTTAGCTCCGGCGGAGAGAAGGACCGACGAGCGGGAGCTTCGGCGCAGAGACCGGAGCAGAGCGGCGAGGGGCCGGCGAGAACCGACGGTGAAGGGGACTGTCCACGGGGGCAGCAGAGTGCGCGCGCGAGAAGAGGGCGGCGCGAGGGGCCTCGTCCCCCCCCCCCCCCCCGACGGGCGCAGGGCGGGGGCGAGGCGACGAGGAAGGCGGGGGCAGAGAGGCGCCGGCGGAGGGGGCCAACAGCTCGAGAGGAGGGGGCCAACAGTTCGACCTCCGGGGGGAGGGAGCTCGGAGGGAGGACAGGGCGGAGCCGGAGGGAGAGCGTCCTCCGCGAACGGGGCGTCTAACCGACGGGGGGGGGGGGGGGAGGGGCCTCTGGCCGGAGGCGGAGGGAGCATCGAGGGGAGTGGAGGCAAGGAGCCACCGACGACTGGACCGGCGGAGCGCCGGCGCGAGGGGGGAACCGAAGAGAGGAGCGCTCCCCAAGGAGCGCCGGAGGGGAGAGGAGAGGCAACGAGAAGGGAGGGGGGAGCGTTCCTCAGGGCGCCGCGGGGCCACGAGCGTCCAAGAAGGCTCACCGCTCGCCGCACGGGGGAGATCACCGCCGACCGGAGGAGGGGGGAGTCCAGTCACGCCGGAAGGGGAGGAGGCGGGAGGGGGACCCGAGGGCGGCGGGGGGGGGGGGGGGGAGGGAAGAGACAAGTCGCCGCACGACGCCGAGGGGGGCGCGACCAGAATGGCGACGGGAGGATGGGGCTCCGGGACGGGAGGGGCGCGGCTGGAGGAGCAGCAACCGGCGGCGGCGGTGGCAAGTGCCTGGCTTGGGGGCGCCGACGTCGCCGGCGACGGCGACGACGAGGCGACCGGAAACCGACGGAGGAATAGCCTCGAGGAGGACCCGACCAGGCGGAGGGGGTCCACCACAGGGGGGGCCAGGCGAGGGCAAGCCGGCCGGGGAGGGAAAGGGGGGGCCAAGGGGGAGGAAAACAAGGAGAGGGGCGGTCGGGCCAAGGATGCCGACCGGCCGACCTACCCAGCCGGCGGAGAACGGCGGAGTAGGGAGCAGAGCAGCGCCCACCGAGGGGGGCGGAACAACTCTTGGGCTCTTTATTTTTTTCTTCAAAAAAAAAGTAATATATATATATTTTTTTTTTTTTTTTTTTTTTTTATATATATATATATATATATATATATATAATATATATATATATATATATATATATGATCTTAATCCAAGGCTCCCTAGCCTAGTTGTAGGGAGGGGGGCTCACTCGTGGGAGGTCACGAGTTCGAGTCCCCCCTGGCGTGGGACGGCTAGGTGGCTACGGGGTGGTCACGGTCCCGGGCTAGGTCCTCCGTTTGGGTTGGCTGGGTAGCGGTGCCACGGGCTCGAACATGGTGGACATTATATATATATATATATATATATAATATATATATATATATTATATATATATATATATATATCTTAATCTTGATGGATCAACGACGACTGCTAAGGATGGTGCGATAAAGATAAAGACCCTCCTTAGAAGATGTTGTGTACCTGGTGTGGATTATGAATGGACAACTTTGTGATGGTGATAGAGGCGTCTTATCCTCTGTCTACAAATGAAGGGGAATGGGCATGGGTGTCACTCCCATTTTTCGTTATACGTATTTCTAGTATACATATACGGATTTCTGACTTTTGTCAGGTGATTCGTATTTTGACTTGTCTTGCTTAGCCTAGTCTTAGTTTAATCTTGACTTAGTTTATTTTGATTTGGGTTGGTTCAACTTGGCTTGGCTTGGCTTGGTTTGGATTGAGATGGAGAGGTTTGGTATTTATATCAAACTCCTCTCTCTCTCATCCATTACTTTCATTTACTTATTCTTCTTCTTCATTTCTCCTCCCACCTACCAAAGAAGCCCTAGGCAAGTGCAACTTGCTTCATGATGGATCTTAAGTTTTAACGTTTTATTCTCTTCTTTACAAGATTCTAAGTCTCTCTAGAACTTGGCATTTTTGGTTTTGTTGGGTAAATTTTTGTAGATATAAGTTTTATCTTTTATCTTTTTCTTGGTTTTGATCTACTGAAACTTGGTATTTTCGAAAACTACTTGCTTCACGTTGTAGAAAATCTTGTTCTACCCAATTTTGACTTTTAAAAAGTTAGATTTTGACTTGTTTTGAGGAAGTTGTGGACTTTTGAAGTTCATGGGTTCAACCAAGCATTTTATGCTGGTTGGGGAAGATAAGCATGTGCGCGTGCGCTTTTTAGCGCCGCACCATCTTGGTTGCACGGGCTCTTTAGCGCCGCGCCTTTCAGCCGACGCTCTTTAGCGCCGTGCCATCCCAATGCGCGCGCATCACTTTGGCGCCGTACAATCTCGGAGTGCCCGTCCCTTAGCGTCGCGCCATCCTAGTGCGCGCACGCCATCTGGCGTCGTGCTATCCCTGGCGTCATTTGTCAAGCGCTACCTTGCTCTCTTTGGCCAGCGCCACCTAGCTCTCTTTGTCTAACGCCACCTAGCTCTCTTTGGCCCAACGCCACCTAGCCCTTTGGCCTAGCGCCATCCAGCATCATTTGGCCCAGTGCCATTTATTCAGTGCCATTCTTTCCATGATACCCCTTGTCCTATATCTCCATGCTTGTTCATATAGTTCTTAGTGTAATGTCTTGACCTTGCATGCATCTTGTACTTGGCCTACCTTGCGGCGACCCAACATGATAACTTGTTAATATTGAGCACGATAGAGTTTGAGCTTGTTTATGACTTGCTAGTATTGAACTTGACTTGACTTGGACAGGATAACATGAACCCGTCTTGATATTCGAGATAGTGGCCCATCGAGGCACACTCTTGACATGACTAGTAAACATGACCTGACATGCTAGTGGCCCGTCGAGGTACACTCTTGACAAGTACTCTTGACATGAAAAGTAAACCTGACATGACATATATAATATTGATTGCTGTTGCGACAGCTATTCCTGTCTTGCTAGTATAACTCTTGTCTTGACACCGTGCTTGATTTTCTTGATTGTGCCTGTACAAGCTACATGTCCTGTCTTGCATCATGTTTAGGACATGGATTCCTGGTTACCACGGTCAGGGTTTGTACTGAAACTGACTCGGTTAACAACTAGATTGATTAAGTAATTCTTATAAAGATTTTTGTAGTTACAGGCGATCCCGTTATCCCGGCCACACCTGTGACTTGTAGCCTACGACGAGTAGGGCGCATTTCCAGCACACTGTCATGCGTTGCACTATAAGTCACTTAATAATTCTTTTGATTCTTGATTACTCTTGTAACTTCGCCTGGATAACCTGGATAGTCTGCAGGGCTTATGACTACGGGAACATCTCATTGCATCTTGTTAGTAACTAAGCTTGTGATAACCCTAGTTAGCTAACAATAGTAAGCCGTAGAACTTGATTGGCCTTGCTTGAAGGAATTGTTTCATGATTAACATGGGAACTATACTCCGCCTCTTGTTTCTCCTACTGCAAGCTAATGTTTTATGTTATCTCAGTCTTTCATGTTATTTAACTATGTTCTTTTATCAGTCCTTATTTTATATGCTGGTTTTAGTTCCTAAGTGGAGCCTCCCTTGTGGCACTTACAATTTCTAGGGTCTGTCCCAGCTGATTTTGTATGGCCAGATTTCGGAGTAGCACCCGAGAATGTACATGCCTTCCAGCCAGATGGTGAATACCAGACGTAATCCTGACAATGAGTGGATTTCTTATTTTGCTCTCCCACTCTATTGTAAATTATTCTTTTGAGGCTTTTAGCCGTCGAGCAAGTATTAGCTCATGTTGAAACTTACTCTGGTCTGCCTAAGGGCTGTAACATGATTGACAATTCCTAGGGTTGATCATGTATGACTTAACTCTTGCTAGTCTCGTATTTTGTATGACTAGCTTCATGATCATCTGAATATGTAATGTTTGGGACGTCTTATTTTGTATGTCTGATGATCTAACATATTGTAACAATTATTTGCTTGCTTGAGATTGAGACACTAGGCTTGTTCTTGATCATAAGAGACTGTTGGCTTGTAGATAAACCCTCATGCATCTAGACAGCCGTGACCGTATTGCGAGATAGATTATACTTCAATGTACGTAGCTGGTTGTGTCTGTCCCCCGCTCTCCAGTATTCTGGTTCTAGGGCGTGACATGGTTTAAGTGGTGGCCCATACAGGTCTTGTAAATTAAGATGTGTGAGGGTTTTTCCGAATAAATGTCTCAATCAGCATTCGCCCTTGATCTCTACTCGTATTTCTAATCCTCCTGAAACCTGACCTGATAAGGTGCTTCTATCCTTGATCAATCTTGGTCCTTTCTTATTGTTCCTCATGTCATTTTCTTCAGTGGCATTGTTCCTGATCCTACCGATCAGTCGGATGAAGCACCTCCAGCGAACCAGCAGCAACCTGGGGAGCAAACCCAGCACTCAGGGGCAGCATCTCGAGTTATGCCTTCTGGGGATCAGGAGCCACCAGTTCAGCTAGTCCAGCCTGCAGAGCCTGATAGTAGAACCCTGATGGAACTTATCTGGGACTTGCTTACATCACAAGATCGTCGGGGCGATGCCCTGCAGCAGACAGTACAATATGTTATGGGCAGAGTTGGCTATCAAGGAAACAATGCGGCTAACAGCTTCAAGCGCCTGAGCCCTCCTTTCTTTGACGACAGTGAAGATGTTTTTGCTGGCGATGCTTGGCTACAGATAGAGGTCATTCTGGAGGTAGCTAGGATTTCCGAGGAAGAGAAGGTGGCCGTTGTGCGCCTGCAGTTATTGGACTTAGCCCGCAGCTGGTGGGCGATGCTAGCAGTTGGTTTGGTGACGCCTGTCTTGTAGGCGGTATTCAGTGACAAATTCCAGAAAAAGTATTTTAATGCATAGCTCGCTATGATTTGTAGACAAGGTTTAGCAATCTCAAACAGATGGGAAGGACGGTCGATGGATATACGGTCGAGTTTTCTAGGCTTAGTCGGTTTGCTTCCACCTTGATGGCGACCGAATTGGACCGAGCGCAGCGATTCCCACAAGGACTCTACCTAGAGATTATGCTAGCAGTGAAGCATTTGAGCACGAGACATTTAATACAGTTTTGCGAGCAGCAATGCGGCATGAATATACCTTCCAGAGGATATTAGATCGAACCAGAGGACGGAAGAGGCCTCATGGACAGTTATCTCAGTCATCAACACCAGCCCCGGCAGCTAAGACTTTGACCATTGGAGCTCCTAGGAGGGCGACCATAGTTTCGTCGGTTCAGCACTCGACTCCGACATATCCTCAGCAGCATAAACAGAAGCACTCTTCCATAATGGGCTACTCTCGTTGTGGGAAGCCTGAACACGTGGTTTTAGAGTGTCGCAGGGCACAGGGATTATGCTTGGCCTGTGGGGCACCGGATCACAGAATTGGGTCCTACCCGCTAGAGCCAGTTCCTCTTCATCAATCCTAACCAGTCCATCAGTTAGGGGACCCACACTAGTGCAGCAGCAGCAACAACAGTACCAGCCTCTAAAGCCATTGCCGCCTCAGGCCCAGGCCTTCCAGCATCAGAGGCCACAACAGTATATTCAGACCCAAGCTCAATTCATAACATGCAGAAAGGTCACCAGCAGAGGGGACTAGCACCAAGAGGACAAGATCAAGCTATGGCTTTGACCGTGGCAGAAGAATTGGCATCAGGTGAGGTGGTGGCAGGTACCATTCTCGTCAACTCCTGTCCAACATCAGTATTATTTGATTCGGGTGCAATGCATTCATTTATGTTTGCACGATTCACAACACGGATAGGACTAGAGCCCGAGTCATTATTATAGGCTTAATATACTTGCTGGTAACGGTCTTGTGGGAGTAGATAGAGTCTTTTTATCGTGTCAAATCGTAGTTAACGGTAGAGAGTTTCCCGCTAGATTGATAGAATTTTTGATGGCCGACTATGATGTGGTCCTAGGAATGGATTGGTTGAAGGATCAGTATGCAAGAATAGACTACCATATTGGCATGATTATTTTGGTATTTCCGACGAAGAAGCATTTTTGTTTTCCAAAGGCAAAGTAGAACCTTCTCCACCAGCCTTGCGGATGGCAGTAGCAGAAGCAGTTCAGTTTTCCAGGATAGTAGAAAGATTTTCTGACGTATTTTTCGAAGAGCTTCCAGGCATGCCGCTAGAGAGAGAGTTCACCATTGATTTGATTCCAGGGACGGCACCAGTATCAGAGAGAGTTTATAGAATGGCACCATCAGAATTGGAGATCCTGTACAAGATGATTGAAGAACTCAGAACCGAGGGATTCATTCGTGCTAGTGGATCACCTTGGAGAGCCCTGATTTTTCTTGTGAAAAAGAAGGATGGTATGTCAAGATTATGTATTAATTATCGTACCTTGAATTCTGTAACAATCAAGAACATATATCCCTACCAAGGATAGATGACTTATTCGATCAACTCAGTGGGGCAGTAGTATTTCGTAGATTGACTTGCTTTCGGGGTACCATCAAATTAGAGTTAGAGAGCAAAACATCCCGAAGATGGCATTCAGATCTAGATATGGGCATTGAGAGTTTCTTGTATGTCATTTGGGGCGACCAATGCGCCAAAAATATTCATAGATCTCATGAATCATATATTCATGTCTTATTTGGATCGGTTCGTGATAGTGTTTATAGACGGCATCTTATTCTATAGCAAGAGTGAAGCAGCATGAGCAGCATCTCCAAGTAGTCCTTCAGATTCTCAGAGAGCACCAGTTGTATGCGAAGTTCAGCAAGTATAATTTTGGCTTGATCGCATTTCGTACTTAGGTCACATCATCACTAGAGGTGGAGTGAAACTGGACCCCCAGAAGATAGTAGCTATAGAGACATGGCTAGTACCCAGTACCGTCGCAGAAGTTCGCAGTTTTCTAGGATTGGCAGGCTATTACTGGCGATTTGTATCAGACTTCGCTCGGATTTCAGCACTAATGATGTAGTTGTCCCGCAAGGATGTGAAGTTTTCTTGGACAAAAGAGTGTCAGATTTCATTTGAAAAGTTGAAGTAGGGATTGATAACGGCACCCATTCTCACGCTTTCAGATGAGACTGGAAGATTTTTAGTTTATTGTGATGCTTCAGGCAGAGGATTGGGATGCGTCTTAATGCAGCATGACAAGGTAGCTTATGCATCACGTCAGTTTCGTGATCATGAGAGAAATTATCTAACCCATGACTTGGAGTTAGTAGCGGTAGTTTTTGCACTTAAGCTTTGGAGGCATTACTTGTATGGAGATCGGGTAGAGATTTCACCGACCACAAGAGTCTTAAGAATGTGTTTACCCAGAAGGGTCTCAACATACGTCAGAGAAGATGGCTAGAGTTACTAGTAGATTATGACATGAACCTGCAGTATCATCCTGAGAAGGCCAATGTTGTTGCAGATGCATTGAACATGAGAGCAGAAGCTTATTTCTTAATAGCACAGCCAGAGTTATTAGCGGATCTACAGAATATGGGTATAGAGATAGTTCTTCCTACCAATGTGGCATTGATGGCCAGTATGCAAGTTCAGTCCAATATAGTTGAGAGGATCAAGATAGCTCGGTCAATGGATTCTAAGCTTTAGCGGCTTAGGGCAAAATGTGAGACAGGACGAAGAGCAGAGTTATGTATTCACGCAGATGGCACACTTTGACATAGAAGGCATCTTTGTGTACCCAGTGGTGACATCAGACAAAAAATTATAACAGAAGCTCACAGTTCGCAGTATTTAATTCATCCTGGTAGCACGAAGATGTATCGTAATATCCGTCAGTATTTCTGGTGGAATAGCATGAAGAGGGAGATAGTCCGATTTGTCTCTCGTTGTTTAGTTTGCTAATAAGTTAAAGCTGAACATCAGAGGCCAGCTGGACTTCTTCAACCTTTACCAATCCCAAAATGAAAATAGAAACCTAATACCATAGATTTTGTAACTGGATTACCTAAATCTCCAGCTGGAAGGGATGTTATATGGGTTATAGTTGACCGGCTCACGAAGGTAGCTGTCACGCCCCAGAACCAGAATACTGGAGAGCGGGGGCCGACATAGCCAGCTACGTATATGAAATGGAATCCATCTCGCTATACGGTCACGACTGTCTAGATACATGAGGGTTTATCTACAAGCCAACAGTCTCTTAAGGTCATGAACAAGCCTAGTGTCTCAATCACAAGCAAGTAAGTAAAAATCACAAGATGTATGATCATTAAATATACAATAGTAAGGCGTCCCAAACATACATATTCAGTTGATCATGAAGCTAGTCGTTATAAAATATCATGACTAGCAAGAGTTTAGTCATACATGATCAACCATAGGATCTGTTAATCATGTTACAGCCCGTAGGCAGACAGTAAGTAAGTGCAATCGAGCTAAACAGGTGCTCGTCGGCTAAACGCCTCAAAAGAATATTTTTACAATAAAGTGGGTGAGCCAAAAATAACCCACTCGTTGCCAGGGTTCCGTCTAGTGGCCACCATCTGGCTGGAAGGTCGGTAGATCCTCTGGAGCTGCTCCAAAATCTGGCCATACAAAAGCTGGGTCAGACCCCAGAAAGAGCAAGTGCCACAAAGGAAGCTTCACTTAAGAACTAAAACCAGCAATCAGCACAAGATATAAATAAAAGTAAGAACTGGAAATAAAGAAATACACCAGGATGATATACGACGAGATAACCATGGAACTATTCAGATAACCAGGTTACAACCCGTAAACCAAACAAGGACCGGGGTTGTAACCCTTCGTCTGAACCGAACTTGGAACTCTCACCATTTATCGGTAAATATAAACAAGTATTCTGGTCATTCAATAATCTGGAACATGATAAGGGCAAGACTAGACTGGTTAGACTCCGTCCAATCACTTCACGGCCAAGCAAGAATTACGGCTTGATACTTTAACTAACTAGGGTTGTCATAAGCCTAATTACTAACAAGATGCAGTGAGATTATTCCACAGCCACAAGCCCTGCAGACCATCTAGGTTACCCGGTTAAAAGATTAGAGTTGAATTCAGGTGGGTACATCGTCCAGGAAACGAATGTACCCTTAGGTAGCTTGAAGGGTGCAACACATGACAGTGTGCTGGAAATGTGCCCTACTCGACGGCAGGCTACAGATCCCAAGGCGTGCCCAAGTAACGGGATTGCCTGCAGCTGGGAAATCTCGTCATGACTAGTGTATTAATCTAGTTATTAGCCTTAGTCCATTTTTGTAGGTACTCCTAACCGTGGTACTCAGGAGTCCCTGTCCTAGACATGATGCAAGACAGGACTGTATTATTTATACAAGCACAATCGCCCACGGTGTCCAGGTTATTATACAGGTCATGTCATGTTAGGTAGCCATCGTAACAGCTATTCGAGATAATCATGTCAGGTTATCATGCCAAGTGTACTTGCCAGGAGTGCGCCACGACGGGCCACTATCAGGTCATGTCAGGTTATTATGTCAGGAGTGCACCACTACGGGTCACTATCGTGTCAGGCTCAGTTATCTTTTCCAACCATATTACATAAATTCGTGATTATCAAGTTCATAACAAAAGGCGTAAGGATATAAAATGGGCGTAAAATATAATAAATATTAATACAGGGCTATTGAAGAGCCAAGCTTAAGAAAAAAAACCAAATCTGACATGCTGACATAAGACCAAGTCAGCCAAAGGCCATACGCTCAGTGCAAAAGTCATACGCTCAGGCCAGCCTACGCTCAAGCCAACCTACGCTCAGGCCAACCTACGCTCAGGTCAAGCCATGCTCAGGTCGGGCGTATGCAAGTCATACGCTTCCAAAAGGCAGCGTATGGGGTCCATACGACTCCTTGTCAAGCAAGCGAGCGTATGCGAGTCATACGCTCCCAAAAGGCAGCGTATGGGGTCGATACGACTTCTTGTCAAGCAAGCGAGCGTATGCGAGTCATACGCTCCCAAAAGGCAGCGTATGGGGTCGATACGACTCCTTGTCAAGCAAGCGAGCGTATGCGAGTCATACGCTCCCAAAAGGCAGCGTATAGGGTCGATACGACTCCTTGTCAATCAAGCGAGCATATGCGAGACATACGCTCCCAAAAGGCAGCGTATGGGGACTGCCTGCGCTAAAGAGCGTGCGCAACTCAGTGGCACAAGCTAAAAAGATCGTGCACTGCTCACTGTCTTCTCCAAACAGCAAAAACTCTATGGGTTGAACCCAAAGCTTCAAAAGTCCATAACTTGGTCAAAATAAGTCCAAATCCAACTTGGCAAAGTTCTATCTTGGGTGAAATTCAATTCTCTCCAACATAAGAACATCAAAACCCATAAAAACAACTTAAATAGATCAAAACCATGTAAAACCGAAAATAGAAGAAACTTAGATCTAGAACAATGGAGACTCCAAATCATAAAATGTCAAGTTCTAATGTTGATCACCATGGCCTAATCTAGCTAATGGACAAATAAAAAGTGGTTCTCAAGTGGTGGCAAGGTGCACTTGCCTAGACCTCTCTCTCTCTCTCTCCCTCTCTTTGGTAGGTAAGGAAGTAATGGGGAAGAAGAAGATGAGTAATGAAGAGAGAAAGAAAAATGGCAATAAATATCAAAGGTGGTGGTAGGTAGGGGGTTTATCCATGGTTCATGATGAACCAAAATAATCCCAACCGAACCAAGCCAACCCGGGCCAAGAATAAACCAAGCCAAGCCATGAAGAAAACTAAACAAGGAATCATGCAATAAAGAATAAATACGTACACGTATTCCAGAAATACCTAATACGAACCACAGACATTACAACTCTATCCACCTTAAAAGAATTCCGTCCTTGGAATTTAATCAAGAGGCTAGAGGAGCAATGACAAGCTACACTAATCACATGCAAGCTATAACTAGGCAGACAATCACTCATTCAAGCAAGGAATCGAAGGCATGAGGCATAAGAAAGACATTATACCTCACGAGTCAAACAAGTCGGGATATCGCGATCGAATATCATCCTCACGTTCCCACGTTGACTCCCCCAAAGAGTGATGACCCCAAGCAACTCGGACTAACTTGATAGTCTTGTTCTTGAGGATCTTCTCTCTCCGGTCCAATATAGACACGGGCCTCTCCTCATACGAAAGGTTGGTACCAACAACCAATTCTGAATGATCCAGGATGTGGCTCGGGTCCGGGATATACCGTCGTAATTGGGATACATGGAACACGTCATGCACCTCGCTTAGCGACGGCGGAAGAGCGAGACGATAGGATACATCTCCTACTCGCTCCAGAATGTCAAACGGTCCTATATACCTAGGACTAAGCTTGCCCCGTACGCCGAAACGAATGACGCCACGGTTAGGAGAAATCCTCAGGAATACATGATCGCCGACCGAAAACTCGAGAGGGTGCCGATGAGAATCGGCCCAATGGCGCTGGCGATCTTGGGCAACTCGAAGATGATCTCTGACTCGCCTGACCACTTCAACTGTCTGGGCAATTATTTCTGGACCGAGCATCTGTCTCTCTCCAACATCATCCCAGGCTAGCGGGGATCTGCACTTCCTACCATACAGTGCCTCGAACGGTGCCATCTGGATACTGGCCTGGAAACTATTGTTGTACGAGAATTCTACTAGGTGCAATGTCTTCTCATGAACCACCGAAGTTAAGTGTGCAGGACCGCAACATGTCTTCAAGAGTCTGGATCGTGTGCTCCGACTGGCCATCTGTCTGCGGGTGATATGCTGAACTGAACTGGAGATGAGTTCCCAAACTCTCTTGCAAGCTATGCCAAAAGTGCGACGTAAATCTTGAATCTCGGTCCGAGGTGATACTGACTGGCACACCGTGCAATCTAACAATCTGCCTGAGGTACATCTCCGCTAACTGAGCCGTCGACTGACCAACTCTGAATGGAAGAAAGTGAGCCACTTTTGTGAGCCTGTCAACTATAACCCAGATAGCATCTCTACCAGCTGGGGATCTAGGTAATCCAGTCACGAAATCCATGGTCACATGCTCCCACTTCCATTCTGAAATCGGTAAGGACTGAAGAAGTCCAGCCGGTCTCTGATGTTCGACTTTAACTTGTTGGCAAACCAAACACCGAGAGACAAACCGAGCTATCTCCCGCTTCATGCCATTCCACCAGAATGCTGCCGGATATCACGGTACATCTTCGTACTGCCGGGATAGATGGAATACTGCGAACTGTGCGCTTCTGACATCTCCTGCCGGATATCTCCACTGGGTACACAAAGGCGATTACCATGTCGAAGTGTACCATCCTCATGAATACATAACTCTGGTCTTCGTCCTACCTCGCATTCTGCTCTGAGTCGCTGAAGCTTGGAATCTGCCGACTGCGCCATCCGGATCCTCTCGACTATAGTGGACTGAACTTACATACTGGCCATCAAGGCCACACTGGAAGGGAGAACAACTTCAATACCCATCTTCTGAAGATCTGCTAACAGCTTTGGTTGCGCTGTTAGAAAATAAACTCCCGCTCTCCTGCTCAATGCATCCGTAACAACATTGGCCTTCCCAGGATGATACTGCAGGTTGACATCATAATCCACAAGTAGCTCCAGCCATCGCCTCTGACGCATGTTAAGATCCTTCTGGGTGAAAACATACTTCAGGCTCTTGTTGTCGGTGAAAATCTCTACCCTGTCTCCATACAGGTAGTGCCTCCACAACTTAAGTGCAAACACTACTGCTGCCAGCTCCAAGTCATGGGTTGGGTAATTCCTCTCATGATCACGAAGTTGTCGTGACACATAAGCTATTACCTTCCCATGCTGCATCAAACACATCCTAAACCTCTGCCTGAAGCATCACAGTACACTGAGAATCCTCCTGTTCCATCTGGAAGCATGAGAATAGGAGCTATTATCAGGCCTCGCTTCAACTGTTCAAAAGAACTCTGACACTCTGCTGTCCAAGCAAACTGCACATCCTTGCGGGTCAACTGCGTCAACGGCGCTGAAATTCGAGCAAAATCAGAAACAAACCGCCGGTAGTAGCCGGCCAATCCAAAAAACTACGAACCTCTGCAACTGTGCTGGGCACTGGCCATGACTCAATAGCCACAATCTTCTGGGGATCTACTTCTACTCCTCCTCGAGTGATGATATGACCCAAGTACGAAATACGATCGAGCCAGAACTCGCATTTACTGAACTTGGCATATAACTGGTGCTCTCTGAGGATCTGAAGAACTATACGGAGATGCTGCTCATGCTCCGCCTCACTCTTGCTATAGACCAGAATGTCATCCAAGAACACAATCACAAACTGATCCAAGTAAGGCATGAAGATGCGATTCATGAGGTCCATGAATACTGCTGGCGCATTGGTTGCTCCAAAAGACATAACAAGGAATTCCCAATGCCCATATCTCGATCTAAAAGCCGTCTTCGGGATGTCCTGCTCTCTGACTCTGATCTGATGATAACCTGAGCGCAAATCAATCTACGAGAATACTGAAGCCCCCTTGAGTTGATCAAACAAGTCATCTATCCTCGAAGAGGGTATCTGTTCTTGATTGTCACTGAGTTCAAGGTACGATAATCAATACATAACCTGGACGTACCATCCTTCTTTTTCACAAGAAGCATCGGGGCTCCCCAAGGCGATCCACTAGCACGAATGAATCCCTTGGTTCTGAGTTCTTCAATCATCTTGTACAATATCTCCAACTCTGACGGCGCCATCCTGTAGACTCTCTCTGACACTGGGGTTGTCCCGGAAATCAAGTCTATAGTGAACTCGATCTCCCGCTCCGGAGGCATACCTGGAAGTTCTTCTGGAAAAATATCTGAAAACTCTTCGACTATCCTGGGCAACTGAACTGCTGCTACTGCCATCCGCAAAACTGGAGGAGATGACTCAACTTCGCCTCGGGAGAAAGAAAACTCCGGCTCGCCTGGAATGCTAAAAACAACCCTGCCAATGTGGCAGTCTATCCTAGCATACTGGTTCCTCAACCAATCCATCCCTAAGACCACATCATAATCGGCCATCGGGAACTCTATCAATCTAGCGGAGAACTTCCTACCGCTAACTACGATCCGACACGAGGAAAACACTCTATCTACTCCATAAATCCGTTACCAGTAAGTATATTAAGCCTTACTGATAATGACTCGGGCTCCAATCCTATCCGTGTCGCGAATCGTGCAGACATAAATGAATGCGATGTACCAGAATCAAATAAAGCTGAAGCTGGAAAGGAGTTGACGAGATAGTACCTGCCACTACCTCTCCTGGTGCCAATCCTTCCTCCACGGTCATCACCATAGCCTGACCGTGCCCTCGGGTGCTGGTCCCCTCTGCTGAAATCCTCGCTGCCTGCTCTGACTCTGGGCTTGGACTTGTGCATACTGCTGGAGGTTCTGCTGCTGGAATACTTGGGTCTGAGGCGGCAAGGGCCTCGGCAATGGGTACTGCTGCTGTTGGACCGGAGCTGGTCCTCTCACCGAAGAGCTAGAAAGGTTGGACGATGATGAACCACCCCTATTCGGGCAGGATCCAACCCTATGGTCTGGTGCTCCACAAGCCAGACACAATTCCTGTGCCCTGCGACATTCTGCCACCACATGGCCTGGCTTCCCACAATGAGAACAACCCACTACGGAAGGTTGCTTCTGCTTCTGCTGCTGAGGGTGCGTCGGAGTTGAATGCTGAACCGACGTTATCGAGGCCGCTCACCTCGGAGCTCCAATAGTCAAAGCCCTGGCTGCCGGGGCTAGTGCTGAAGACCGATTCATCTGGCCGTGAGATCTCTTCCGACCTTCGGCCCTATCCACAATCCTCTAGGAGGTATACTCATGCCTCCGGGCTGCTCTCAAGACTGCATCAAAAGTCTGATGCTCAAACTGCTCAACTGCCAACAAGATCTCCAGGTGAAGTCCCTGCTGGAACCGCTGGCTATCATACTCGTTGCCACCAAAGTGGGAGCAAACCGACTGAGTCTGGAAAACTCGGCCGCATATCCGTCGACCGCCCTGCCTCCTTACTTCAGATTGGTAAACCTCGTCTGCAGATCATACCGAGCCACGGCATCGAAATACTTGGTCTGGAATCTCTCTCTGAATACTGCCCAAGCAATGGGTGCTACTAATCCAACGGCCTGCGCTGCCCACCAGCTGCGGGCAAGATCTAACAACTGCAGGCGCACAACGGCCACCTTCTCGTTCTCTAGGGTCCTGGCTGCTTCTAGAATCACCTCTGTGTCCTGAAGCCATGCATCTGTCGCGATAGCATCTTCACTACCGTCGAAGAATGGAGGGTTCAAGCGCTTGAAGCTGTTGGCCGCACTGTTACCCTGATGACCACCCCGGGTCAAAGCATCCGTCACTGCCTGGTACAAGGCATCCCCATGACGATCTTGGGAAGCTATCAAGGTCCTGACGAGTCCTACCAAAGTACCATCATCCGGCTCGGCAGGCTGAACTGGCTGGACTGGTGGCTCTTCTCCAATAGGCTCGACTCTGGAGGCTACTTCGGAATGCTGGGCTTGATCTCCAGGTTGCTGCTGGTCCACGGGAGGTGCTCCGCCTAGCTGGTCGGTAGGACCACGAACAATGCCGCTGAAGAAGATGACATAGGGAACAATTAGGAAGGACCAGGACAGATCAACGATACAAGCATATGAGCAGGACAAGAATCCAGGGATTCAGAAGATACGAGCAGAGATCAAGGACGAATACTGATTGAGACATCTGTTCGATAAACCCTCACATATCTTGATTTATAAGACCTGTATGGGCCACCACTTAAACCATGTCACGCCCCAGAACCAGAATTCTGGAGAGCGGGGGCAGACATAGCCAGCTACGTATATGAAATGGAATCCATCTCGCTATACGGTCACGGCTATCTAGATACATGAGGGTTTATCTACAAGCCAACAGTCTCTTAAGGTCATGAACAAGCCTAGTGTCTCAATCACAAGCAAGTAAGTAAAAGTCACAAGATGTATGATCATTAAATATACAATAGTAAGGCGTCCCAAACATTACATATTCAGTTGATCATGAAGCTAGTCGTTACAAAATGTCAGGACTAGCAAGAGTTTAGTCATACATGATCAACCCTAGGATCTGTTAATCATGTTACAGCCCGTAGGCAGACAGTAAGTAAGTGCAATCGAGCTAAACAGGTGCTCGTCGGCTAAACGCCTCAAAAGAATATTTTTACAATAAAGTGGGAGAGCCAAAAATAACCCACTCGTTGCCAGGGTTCCGTCTAGTGGCCACCATCTGGCTGAAAGGTCGGTAGATCCTCTGGAGCTGCTCCAAAATCTGGCCACACAAAACCAGCTGGGTCAGACCCCAGAAAGAGCAAGTGCCACAAAGGAAGCTTCACTTAAGAACTAAAACCAACAATCAGCACAAGATATAAATAAAAGTAAGAACTGGAAATAAAGAAATACACCAGGATGATATACGACGAGATAACCATAGAACTATTCAGATAACCAGGTTACAACCCGTAACCAAACAAGGACCGGGGTTGTAACCCTTCGTCTGAACCGAACTTGGAACTCTCACCATTTATCGGTAAAATAAATACAAGCATTCTGGTCATTCAATAATCTGGAACAGGATCAGGGCAAGACTAGACTGGTTAGACTCCGTCCAATCACTTCACGGCCAAGCAAGAATTACGACTTGATACTTTAACTAACTAGGGTTGTCATAAGCCTAATTACTAACAAGATGCAGTGAGATTATTCCACAGCCACAAGCCCTGCAGACCATCCAGGTTACCCGGGTTAAAAGATTAGAGTTGAATTCAGGTGGGTACATCGTCCAGGAAATGAATGTACCCTTAGGTAGCTTGAAGGGTGCAACATATGACAGTGTGCTGGAAATGTGCCCTACTCGACGGCAGGCTACAGATCCCAAGGCGTGCCCAGGTAACGGGATTGCCTGTAGCTGGGAAATCTCGTCATGACTAGTGTATTAATCTAGTTATTAGCCTTAGTCCATTTTTGTAGGTACTCCTAACCGTGGTACTCAGGAGTCCCTGTCCTAGACATGATGCAAGACAGGACTGGATTATTTATACAAAAACAATTGCCCACGGTGTCCAGGTTATTATACAGGTTATGTCATGTCAGGTAGCCGTCGCAACAGCTATTCGAGATAATCATGTCAAGTTATCATGCCAAGTGTACTTGCCAGGAGTGCGCCACGACGGGCCACTATCAGGTCATGTTAGGTTATTATGTCAGGAGTGCACCACTACGGGTCACTATCGTGTCAGGCTCAGTTATCTTTTCCAACCATATTACATAAATTCGTGATTATCAAGTTCATAACAAAAGGCGTAAGGATATAAAATGGGCGTAAAATATCTAATAAAATATCAATATACAGGACTATAGAAGAGCCAAGCTTAAGGAAAATAAAACCAAATCTGACATGCTAACATAAGACCAAGTCAGCCAAAGGCCATACGCTCAGTGCAAAAGTCATACGCTCAGGCCAGCCTACGCTCAAGCCAACCTACGCTCAGGCCAACCAACGCTCAGGTCAAGCCATGCTCAGGTCGGGCGTATGCAAGTCATACGCTTCCAAAAGACAGCGTATGGGGTCCATACGACTCCTTGTCAAGCAAGCGAGCGTATGCGAGTCATACGCTCCCAAAAGGCAGCGTATGGGGTCGATACGACTCCTTGTCAAGCAAGCGAGCGTATGCGAGTCATACGCTCCCAAAAGACAGCGTATGGGTCGATACGACTCCTTGTCAATCAAGCGAGCGTATGCGAGACATACGCTCCCAAAAGGCAGCGTATGGGGACTGCGCTGCACTAAAGAGCGTGCGCAACTCATGGCACAAGCTAAAAATCGTGCACTGCTCACTGTCTTCTCCAAACAGCAAAACTCTATGGGTTGAACCCAAAGCTTCAAAAGTCCATAACTTGGTCAAAATAAGTCCAAATCCAACTTGGCAAAGTTCTATCTTGGGTGAAATTCAATTCTCTCCAACATAAGAACATCAAAACCCATAAAATACAACTTAAATAGATCAAAACCATGCAAAACCAAAAATAAAAGAAACTTAGATCTAGAACAATGGAGACTCCAAATCATAAAATGTCAAGTTCTAATGTTGATCACCATGGCCTAATCTAGCTAATGGACAAATAAAAAGTGGTTCTCAAGTAGTGGCAAGGTGCACTTGCCTAGACCTCTCTCTCTCTCTCCCTCTCTTTGGTAGGTAAGGAAGTAATGGGGAAGAAGAAGATGAGTAATGAAGAAGATAAAGAAAAAATGGCAATAAATATCAAAGGTGGTGGTAGGTAGGGAATTTATCCATTGTTCATGATGAACCAAAATAATCCCAACCGAACCAAGCCAACCCGGGCCAAGAATAAACCAAGCCAAGCCATGAAGAAAACTAAACAAGAAATCATGCAATACAAGAATAAATACGTACACGTATTCCCGAAATACCTAATACGAACCACAGGCATTACAGTAGCTCATTTTCTTTCTTTCAGAATTGGTCAGTCGAGGGATCAGCTTGCAGAGATGTACCTCAGGCAGATAGTCAGGTTGCATGGAGTGCCAGTCAGTATCATGTCAGACAGAGATTCAAGATTTATGTCACACTTTTGGCGGAGTCTTCAAGTGAGTTTGGAAACTCGTCCCAAGTTTAGTTCAGCTTATCATTCGTATACTGATGGTCAGTCGGAGCGTACGATTCAAACTCTCAAGGATATGTTATGATCCTGTACACTTGACTTTAGTGGTTCATGGAAAGATCACCTACACTTAATGGAGTTCTCCTATAATAACAGTTTCCAGGCTAGTATCCAGATGGCCCCATTTGAGGTACTGTATGGCAAGAAGTGCAAATCACCTTTAGCCTAGGATGATATAGGCGAGAGGCAGATGCTTGGTCCAGAAATGGTTACTCAGACTTTAGAGGTGGTCAGACAAGTTAGAGATCATCTTCGAGTTGTACAAGATCGTCAGTGTCATTGGGCCGATTCTCATCGACGTCCTCTTGAGTTTTCTATCAGTGACCACATATTCCTTAGGATCTCTCTACTCGTAGCGTCATTCGATTCGGCGTACGGGGAAAGCTTAGTCCTAGGTATATAGGGTCGTTTGATATTCTCGAGTAAGTAGGTGATGTGTCCTATCGTCTCGCTCTTTCGTCGTCGTAACGTGAGGTACATGATGTATTCCATATATTCCAATTGTGATGGTACATTCTGGATCTGAGCCATATCTTTGATCATTCAGAATTAGTTGTTGGTACTAACCTTTCGTATGAGGAAAGGCCCGTATCCATATTGGACTGAAGATAAAAGGTACTCAAGAACAAGACTATGTGTTTAGTCAGTATTGCTTGGGGTCATCACACTTTGGTGAGTCAACATAGGAACGTGAAATGATATCTGATCGCGATATCTACACCTGTTTGACTTATAAGGTATAATGTCTTTCTTATTCCTTATGCTTTTAATTCCTTGCTTGCATGAATAATTACTTGATTAATTGCTAGTCGTAGATTGCATGTAGTTAGTATAGCTTGTCCCGACACTTCTAGTCTCTTGATTAAATTTCGAGGACAAAATTCTTTTAAGGTTGGTAGAGTTGTCACTCCCATTTTTCGTTATACGTATTTTCAGTATACGTGTACGAATTTTTGACTTTTGTCAGGTGACCTGTATTTTGACTTGTTTTGTTTAGCCTAGTCTTATTTTAATCTTGACTTGGTTTATTTTGATTTGGGTTGGTTCAACTTGGCTTGGCTTGGTTTGGGTTGACATGGAGAAGTTTGGTATTTATATCAAAATCCTCTCTCTCTCTCTCTCTCTCCTCCATTACTTTTTATTTACTTCTTTATCTTCTTCATTTACTCCTCCCACCTACCAAAGAAGTCCGAGGCAAGTGCAACTTGTTTTATTATGGATATCAAGTTTTAATGTTCTATTCCCTTCTTTGCAAGATTCTAAGTCTCTTTAGAACTTGGCAATTTTGGTTTTGTTGGGTACATTTTTGTAGATCTAAGTTTTAATATTTTTTATTTTTCTTGGTTTTGATCTACTGAAACTTGGTATTTTCGAAAACTAGTTGCTTCGTGTTGTAGGAAATCTCGTTCTACCCAATTTTGACATTTGAAAAGATAAATTTCGACTTGTTTTGAGAAAGTTATAAACTTTTGAAGTTCATGGGTTCAACCAAGCATTTTTATGCTGGTTGGGGAAGATGAGCAGTATGTGTGCGTGCCTTTTAGCGCCACGACATCTCGGTGGCGTGCGCTCTTTAGCGTCGCACCTTTCAGCCAGTGCACTTTAGCGTAGTGCCATCCCAGTGCGCGCACACCCCTTTGGCGTCGTGCAATCTCGGAGTGTACGCCCCTTAGCACCGTGCCATCATAGTACACGTACGTCACTTGGCGCCATGCTATCCTTAGCATCATTTGTCCAGCGCCACCTAGCTCTCTTTGGCCCATATTTGCAAGAACAAAAGTCTTTATTACAAACTTAGAAAAAGAGTACAAGAGTACAATTGATTTTTGGGAAAGTACAACTATAAGAAGCTGATCAGAAGACGATCACTTTATCCCTTGGACGATGTGATATCAAAGACACGAGCCTCTGGAGGATGCAACAACACTTTAGCAGGAGATTATGATCATTCCTAATGCTTTGAGATTGATTTGAAACTCTATTTATAGAGTTCTTGAAATAACTGTTTAGCAGTTATTCTGGGTTGTACGCGCTTCAGGTTGCACACCTCCTGTTCACTTGTGCTAACGATTGCACTAACTGTTGTGGACGCGTGGCATCGTTTGATTGAGATGCGCGTGGTCATGGGCAGTGTAGTGGGCACGTTCTGCAAAGTTAGTGGCTTGTGCGTCACGTCACTCTATTCTGAACACTGTTTGATCACCTTGCGTGAGCTTCATTAGGTTGCGCGTGGGCGTAATGTGGCAACCTGCACGAGAGGTTGTACCAACTACTGTGGATGTGTGGCATCATTTGATTGAGATGCGTATGGTCGTGGGCAGTGTGGTGGGCACGCTCTGCGAAGTTGGTGGCTTGTGCGCCACATCATCCTGCTTCTGAAAAAGTTGATCGGGTGGCGCCAACTAGACAGGTTATGCATGGACGCAACACAACAACTGGCGCCTTTGACTGGGTCTTCTATGTTGTATTGATTAATTCTCATGCCGCACAATGACTTGCGCGAACCAGCTGTCAGCATTAATTACATGCTGACAAAATCTTCTCGAGCGTCGCATTACTTGGGATTCGAATGGATTTTCCTTAATCTCCTTGCTGTCAGCTGTCAGGCAACGATGATGCCGTTACAGCTTCTCGAGAAAGTGCACCACGTGGCGCTCGTGTAACCTGACTCATGAGCAACCAGATGTTGGCGCAACCTGATGCTGCGCAACTTGATGGCTTGGCGTAACATAATAATTTGGCACCATCTGATGATCGAACACTTTAATGGGTGGCGCAGCTTGATTTTTAGCCTCTACAAGACCCCCTTCAAAGTTTTCAAAATTTGAAAGTACTTCAAAATTTTGAAATACTTTGAATTATACTAGTTTTGTCTGGATTGCGCCAGTCAACTCGAGCCCAATTCTTCAGCATAAATTGTGTAACTGTTTGGGCTAAATAGTCGTACACTTTTGGAGTTTTTCATTCTTCACATCATTTGGGATGGCTCAAGAGAAACCCTATCTTCTTCTCCTTTTTCCTAATCTTTAAGAGCTTCGATCGACAGCAATGGCACCCAAGCACTCCGCTACTGAGAAAAGAAAGACTGTGGCCGAGCCATCCATGCGAGCTCCGCCTTCGTCACGCCGAGAGACGGCCAACCCGGCCATGGAGGGTAAGTGTTTGACCATAAACCAATCATCGATCACCCACTTTAGGGTTCGGCTCAATTCTGACAACGTGCGCCCGCTCTTTTTAGAGTTGGACATACTCCATAACTTGCACCTCCCTTATTAGGGTTTGGGTTGCTGTCGATTTGTGTTGTGTGACATTTCGAAAGTTGTGCTCTTTTTTGGACGCAACTTGACATATTGTGCAGCAAAAATGTGGCACAACCTGAATGCTGCGCAATATGATGGTCGCGCAATCCGAGTACTGCGCAACTTGAGTGTCGCACAATCTGACTGCTGCACAACATGAGTATCACGCAACATAAAGTCACGCGTTTATTAACCAAAAAAGATCATTAAATGCTCATTTCATTCCCGACGATGAACCTATTTATAGGGGCGTTCATTTTCCGAAACGAATTTCTCTTCTTCTTCCTCGTTTCAAGTTTTTCTTTAAATGCAACCCGCTTTTTATGGAAATCTGAAGAGTCGGCGGAGGCTGATCTTTACTGTATATATATGGGCATGATGCCCAGCCTCCATCTTCATTCACTCTTATGGCTTCCAAAGAGAACATGAAGCAGGAGATGAACATCAATGTCGACGGCAAAGCTTCTGAGAAGAAAACACACTCTGCGCCTATGGCGTATTTGTTGGAATCTGACCCGTCCTTGAGGGCGGAGAACTTTCTAGACTGCTTTGGCCTGACCCCAACAGACTTTGCTCGTTCCAGTGGTGGGCCATCGTCTTCTTCCGAAAAGCATGGCGCATTGGAACAGAGGAAAGGGTTACTTCGTTTGATGCACCGCTCGGGTATCCACAACATGGAGGAGTTAAATGCTGCTTTGCGTCAGACTGATGACGGAAAGAAGAAGTGACGTGATATAAGAGCATCATTTTTCATAATGGCCATAGCGCCTACATCTGTAGAGTCTGTTCTTTTTTTCCATTATAAAATAAAAAAGTTTGTTTTTATTAAATCCTGGCGCGTTTAAGTTTTATTGTGTAACTGTTTTGACATATCATCAACTTCTGAACAACACGTAACGTTTCTTCCGAAATATACGCCTAAGGACGTGCATAACGTTTCAACTCCAATTGCATATAAATAGTTACGAGAAGAAAAGAACATTTACTGTATTCTCTTCTTCTTTCTGATGTTTGCAGTGGACCAACTGACAAAAATTTCCAGAACCGGTATTGGTGATTTTGGATGCTATGAAGTTGAACCACTTTGACACACACATCAGAGAGCTCAGAACTCTTCATGCTTAAAAGGGCTTCCTCGATATGGTAGAAAGGGCTAATAGGACCAATGACATCCATGCCCCAAGCTTTAGAGGGCCATGATGCTGCCGTCGGATGAAGAAATTATGATGGTTGATGGATGAAGTCAGTATGGATTTGACATGCTCGGCACTTCCTTGCATACTCGATTGCATCAGATACCATTGAGGGCCAATAGTAGCCCATTCGTCGAATACGATCCTGTAGTTTAGGACCAGGTTGATGTGCGCCACTAACACCATCATGAGCTTCACGAAGTATTGTTTTGCTTCTTCTCCTGCGAGACAACGTAGAAGTAAGTCGTCAAATGTTCGTCGGTAGAGTGTCTTTGTAGCGTGATTATAATAGAATCTGAATGACCGTCGACGAATTATTGTAGCCTCCTTAGGATCTTCGGGTAAGATATCATGGACCACGAAGTCTATGAAAGGATTCCTCCAATCTTCTCTGATAGTACAAATTTCAACTGAGTTGTTGAATTCCATGTTTGGATTATTGACTTCAATATTTAAGTTATTCTCGACACAAAATAACTCTCTATTAGTGATGACAATCATTTGTTGCCTTCTTACTGGAATTGCTAATACTGTTATAAGATTAGCGAGTGCATCAACTTCCGTATTACATGCTCGACGTATATGCTCAATGAAGAAGCCTTTGAATTAAGTAGCCATCCTGATCGCTGCATCATAATATGGAACTAGATCTTGATGTCGAACTTCGTACGTGCCTGTAACTTGATTGACAATCAATTTGGAGTCTCCGTAAACTTCAAGATACTCAATATCTAATTTTTTAGCCAACTGAAGACCGATAAGTAGGGTATTGTATTCAGCCACATTATTGGAATACAACTCATCTAAAGAATAAGCTCTTTCACGACTTACTTCTACGCTGTCTCGCAGCAAACTTTGGAGTCCAACATGATCGGCATGTAAGAGTGTCTTCTGAAATCATGTTGGACTCCAGATGGTGCATCAAACTTTAGAGTCCAACATGATGCATCAAACTTTGGAGTCCAACATGGCGTCTATTCTTTGATGGTGCATCATGTTGGACTCCAAAGAAGACGCCATGTAAGAGTGTCTTCTGAAATCATGTTGGACTCCAAAGTTTCGTCTGGAATCTCGTCTTAGAGTTTAGACGTTTCGAAAATTGGATGAGCTGCAAGAAAGTCAACAAGGGCTTGACCTTTAACAGAATTTTGAGAAACATAAACCATATCATAATGTGCTAACAATATGGCCCATGTTGCAAGCCTGAAATTGAGTGTACTGGGCTTCGTCATCAGGACCCGGAGAGGGTTAACTCTAGAAATAACATGAATAGTTTATCCAGAGATATAATGTCTCATCTTTTGAACAGCAAACATCAAAGCTAGACATTCTTTTTCCACTGGGTATATCGATGTTCAGCTCCAATCATTGTCCGGCTAAGGTAATAGATAGCCTGTTCATGACCTTCTTTATTCTTCTGAGCTAATAAAGCACATAGGGAATGGTCTATTGCTCGAACATACATCAGGAAGCGTATTCCTGACACTGGAGGCACTATAACTGGAGGGTTCATCAAGTATTGCTTTATGTCTTCAAATTCTTGTTGACATTCTTCAGTCCAAATAAAAGACACACCTTTTCTTCATGAGTTGAGTGAATGGTCTACAGCGTCCAGAGAGATTTGAGATGAATCTCCTGATATACGCAAGCCGTCCCTGGAATCCTCGTAGCTCTTTTAGGTTGCGTGGAGGATGCATCTCTTGAATGGCTTTGATTTTCTCAGGGTCAATGTGTATACCTTTAGAGGTAATACGAATCCAAGAAATTTGCCACTAGAGACTCCCAGGATGACTTGGTGGAATTCATCTTGAGTTGATGTCGGTGAATTAGATCGAAAATAATTCTCAACTCTTGAATGTGGTCTTCTTTTAGACGACTTTTGACAGCAATATCGTCAATATAGCATTCAAAAGTCTTTTGTAAATGATCATGAAAGATAGTACTCATGGTCCGCTAATAATTTGCACCAGCGTTCTTAAGATCAAATGGCATGACAATATAGCAATAGACTCCAAGAGGAGTGCAAAAAGATGTATGTTTCTCATCTTCTGGATGCATCTTGATTTGATTATATCCTAAAAATTCATCCATAAAGGACATACGTTCAAATCTGCAAGTATTGTCGATCATGACATCAGTGCTTGGAAGAGAGAATTCGTCTTTGGGATAAGCTTCATTAAGGTCTCTGAAGTCAATGCAAACTCGAACTTCTCCTGTTTTCTTCAAAACTGGGACAATATTAGCCACCCAGTTCGGATGTTGTTCTTCTCTGATGAAACCGCAGGCGATGAGTTTCTTGACTTCAGCTTCTAGGGCATCCATTATATCGGGCCGAAACCGACGTTGTTGCTGCTTGACTGGTTTCACATTCGGCAGAATGTTGAACTTGTGGATAGCGATCTGAGGATTCAATCCTGACATGTCTTCATAGCTCCAAGCGAATACATTAATGTATTCCCTAATGAGTTGGATCAATTCCTGTTTATCCACTTCAGGGAGGCTTTTGCTGACAAATATCAGTTTTGGGAAAGTTTCATCTCCAACATTGACTTGAACCAACTGATCTTCAGTAGGTGGCTCACGTTGCTCAAAGCGAAGATCCCATTGAGTATCCATCCTTTGTGCCCAAGGATTAGATTCAGAGGCTTCGACAAAGTCTTCGTCATTTTTTGAGAACTCGACAGTTACCATATTGGAAGATAGAGTCACTCGATGGACATGCCCTACACTGGTGTTTGAATCCCATGAGATAGAATCAGAAGAGTTAGATCGTTCTTCTTCATCGGATTCGGAGGCTTCTGGAGTCGAAATTGGTGAAGTATAACATAATCTCTGCTTTGTTTTGCTGTAGTATTGTTGTGATTTTCCTTTTGGAGCATGAATACGAATAGGAGTTCGCCTTCCTTTGCCGCCATTGAAACCAGCTTTAAAATCATAGCCCATATTTTGAATGATATCTTTTGATTGCTGACTATAACAACATAGTTGAAGTCTTCCGTTATCATGATTTTCTTCTTCACTATTGGGCGTGATGTTCTGTTCCGTTCCTTTACTAAAAAGTATAGGAAGTTCATCTTTCTTCCTGGAAGGAACTAAGAAGGAGTCATGCATTGGCTCGAGCCATACTTCGTTTTAGGAAGCTTCAACTGCTCCTATGGTAAGTGGTTCGAAGTTATCTAAGATTTTTAAATAACATCGAGTATAATAAAGAACATCAGTATACTGTAAAGGAGATGCTACTTTATTGATTTGTACATCATCATTTACAACATGATTCTTAGCCTTAACAGAAGGCTTAGTAAGGTTGATAACCAGAGGAGGAGAAGGAGAAGAGAGAAGAAGGAGAAGGAGAAGGTGAAGGTTTGTTACGACAAAGGTCGATAACAAGAGGCTCAGAAGAGGTTAACTCCCTTTGTTACCTTTCTACAGCAGGAGGCTATTTGTTATGAGAGAAAAGATGTATATTCAATGTCTGAGAAGAAGATGGATGAGTAGTACGTCCTTTGACGGGGATCATGAGAACATCTTTTGAAGTATCTTTCTGATCTTCCTCACTATCCATCACCAATATAACTTTCATGAACTCCTCCTTGTACATCCGAGAGTCCGTACAATACGCTTCAATGCCCCTGAAAGGATTTAGGTCGGCTACTTCCTTTTGGACTTCTCCATTGACGTCCACATATTTGAAGCATTGATGTAAAGGGAATGGTACAATATTATGCTCATACAGAAAGGGTCTTCCCAGCAAAGCATTATAAGAGCCATGATTATCGATCACGTAGAAAGTAACATTTATACGAAGATTGCCTATTTGAACTTTCAGGCGGATCTTTTCCAAAGGTTCACTTCTTCCAGAATTGAATCCCAAGATTGTCGTGATGGTTGTTGAAAGATTGTGTATAGGAATCTTTAATGCATCTAGTAGAGTCTTTGGTATGATGCTAAGTGCAAACCCAGGATCGATCAAAATACGATCAACCTTCATGGTATCGACATATCCCATAAAGTAGAGGGGTCGGTCATGACGATTACCTTCCAACAGCATATCATCTTATGTAAAGGTGATGTTTGGAATCAGCTCCATCACACTATGACAATGAAGGCATGTTATAGGCCCTCCTCTGGCTTCTTGAGAAGTGCTAGACAAGTATCAGCTTGCGTTAAAGCTTCACTCAATGTTTTTCGAGTTTCCTTCGAGACAGAGTAGCTCAAAAATTGACAATCTTGTCGGGGTATTAGCCAGCCGATCCAGTATATCAAAGTTATACGGCTTCTCAAGTCCCAAAGTTGGAGTCTTCTTCAATACTTTATCAAAACGGACAGACTATTTTTCTTTGTTGGTTGTCGTCGGTTTGAAAAGAGTTGGCTCTATTGGAGGTGATGAAGCTGATGGACCATTGATAGCAGGAGAAGATGGTGCTTGAGGAGCCTCCAGAGTTGGAGCAGGGTTTTCTTGACCTTCTGAATAGTCTCTTAGGTAAGGTTTTCCAGACTTGGTACCAGTTAAGACTTCTTCTTCGGATACATGTTCAAAGGACACCATATTGCAACTCTTTGCCTGGATCTTGTTTCTGGAAGGGTTTTTTTGGCAAAATGAAGAGTTTGTCCAGTAACCCAAACCAACCCGAGATTGGTTGTGAGAAAGACATAGGAAAGAGGTACAGGAGATCCCTTTCCATGGTTCAAACCAGAGGCCTTTTGTAGATCATATCCTATTTTCGTCATTAGTTCACGAGACTGTGGACTATACAGATGGAAAGCTGGTTGGTATTTGGCTTCTGACTTTGACAATGTTGTCTCAACAGGGAAAGAAGAAGAAGAAGGATTATCTGCTGCCGAGATGAAGGTGGCGGTTAGAGGTGGAAGACAATATTTACCAAATGAAATCATATGACATGATTTATTTTTAGTGGCCTTCTTAGACTTGGTAAAAAAAGAGGGTGTTTCGAAGTCCGCCACTAAATCTGGATGGATCCATATATATAATTTCCCCTTTATCAGTAGACAGAGGAACAATACCATCAGTTCGTGCAGGTGGAAGATTAATAATCTCTAGAGTAGTTCTCGGGATGGGGATGACACCGTCTTGCACAAGTTGAGCCAGAAAATCTCCAAACTGTAAAGAGACGACATTAGCCATTACAGTTTTTTCGTCTTGTTGGAGAGTGATTGTACCGGAATTGACCATCTCCTGAATTTTACCTTTGAGCCCAGAGCATGCTCGAGTTAGATGTCCGATAAATCTTTGTAAACACAATATTTAGGATGGTAAGTCTTACCAACTTTTTCTGGCCGTTTTGATTCTGGCAGTTAAAGTTTATTGCTCTTGATGAGACAATCAAAGATACTTATGATATCATCTTCATCAAAAGAGTATTCTTCTTTTGGACGTGGTGCCCTTTGTGGTGGTGCTGTTGGGGTAGATGTTGGCTGATTTATATTGATAGTTAGGGCTTCTTTGCCTTTGAGATTAATGGACAAAGTCTCCTTGCTCTTGCGATTATTCTGACGGCCACTATTATTTGGTGTAGCGTGTTCATCTTTGTCAAGAATAGACATTTGAATACCTAATTGCTTGAACTTGTCAGCGCTCTCTTCTACTGCTTTGGCGTTTACTATGAAGGAAGGCCAATCCTAGAATTGTGTTGATCCCGTCCACATGCTGATTATAGGCAACATGTTTGATTTGCAAGTATCTATAATCAAAGCATCTGGAGTTTCGAGAGACATTTTGAGTACTTCACGACATAATCGTTCAATGAAACGTTCAGTAGTTTCATTATGTCGTTGTTTGATTTTGATGAGAGCAGACATAGTCGTTGGTTTCCTCATAAAATCGTTCCAAGAATATTTTTTGAAACCAGCGAAAGAGGTTATACAACCATCTGGTAAACTACGATACCAGTCATATGCTGCACCAGCTAAACAGCCGACAAATACTCTAGTAAGAATAGCATCATTTGGTTGAAGTTGATCAGTCATTACTTCAAAGTGATTGAGGTATTGACTTGGAGACTTGCTGCAATCAAACAGCATAATAGTAGGGTATTTGTATTTAGGAGAAAATTGGACTTCTTTCTATTCTATGGGATAGGGCTGTTTGATCCCAAGTTTCTGCAGGCCATCTTTCTGTTTGAAAGCTTCAAATTGAGTACGTAAAAGTTTTACGGCCTCATTGGTATCTCCTGTTGATTGCGGAGGAGTGGATTAATTTGATATGTTAGGAGGGGGTACCGCATGATAAGTACCACCCCCGGCACCAGATTGACTTGGAATAGCCTGCGGGAATGGAAGCGGTGTAAGAGACTGTACCCTAGGTCAATATTGATGGAGCTAATGTTGTTACAAGTTCATGAGTCAGAATCAGATTCACTACCGGTGGAACTATATGTTGTGCCATAATAACAGCATGCAGCCTGTCAGCATCTCAGCGATGTTCTTAAAACTATCCTCCAAAGCAGCAATTTTGCTCTTGACTGTTAGAACTAAAAGTATCTTGATCTTCTGTGACGACATAAGCAATCACTTCTCTAGCCCTTGAAGACGAGCTAGTGGAAAGGATGGTCCTTTCAGAACTTTCATGTCAGCATCAAAGTCATAAAGAACCACCCCCAGAATAAGTGATAGGGATGTCTTTTTGACTGAAGGAATCTTGGTTAGAATCAAGAAGATTTCTTTGATCGATTGTGTCTTGGTCGAAAGAAGATTCCTTTGACCGATTATTTCTCGGCTTCTTGATCTAGTATATTGGTATACTCCTTCATCGGATTCATGAATCCGATCTAAGTACTGTTGACTAGGATTACGGGATGCATTACGTCTTGGACGTTTTTTACCCCCAGTGCTTCGAGATGCCATGTTGACAGGAGCATAGAGTAATTCATATTTGTCCACAAGGATTGGTTCAGGAGTCTGAATATAATTCAAACGATCAAAGATGGATCGCTTGGCCGACTGACAGCAGCATTGATGACAACTTAATAGTAGTGATTGCAATGATGTTCTTGCTGTTGGTCCACCGTTGGACGGGATGGATTTGTAACCTTCCGCTTCTGTATTAAAAGTTCGCGGAGGTCACTAACAGGACGAGAAGAAGTCGCAGGAATGTAGTCCTTGACGATATTCGGGACATAGTTCCTGTTCTTAAGGTGTTCCGTACCTTGAGTGTACAAGGACGTGCTAAGCTGGTTAGCATAAGTCTCAGGATTTTTTACCTCAGAATTCTTCCTCTGGCGCAAGTTAGCAACTGGTACGGTTGCGCTTGATACATTTGTGATTTTCCGAGGTTGACCCTAATTGGCATGTTGATATAGGTGTACAAGTCTGATAGGGGAGCTACTTGTGCATCTACTTGAGATACTAGCAGTTTGCCTTATCGGGATCTTGAGTTACATAAGGGGTAGATCATACCCTGACCTCTTTGGAGTAGGCATAATACCCTTTTGCGTGGAAAGTTTATTCTGAATAGAACCCATTTTTCTGACAGAGATTTGGTTGTCTCTGTTAAGGAGAATAAATTCTTATCTAGCAGTACTTTCCATCCAGTCAACGACTCGAGCAGAATGAGGAAAAGCTAAAGAGTGTTTTCCTTGATTTAGTGATTTCTCACTAAACTTCTGGTTTGGTAGCAAAGAGGGAGCCACTAAATAGTGTTTCTCTTTACGTTGCGCTAGTGCAGAAGTATGTGCAGGTTGCGCCAGAGCATGAATAGGCATAGGTTGCATCGGAGCATGAACATGCGCAAGTTGCGCCGGAGCAGGAACATACGCAGTTGCGCTAGGGAGGAAAGACCAAAGGGCACTTTCGTTTGTTTTGTCCAGCAGTGTGTCGAGACGAAGTCTCCTTCAATTTCAGAGTCGGAGAAGTAGAGGGGTTAGCCAAAGGCTATTTTCTTTAGGTTGCGCCAAGGCAGTGATGGGCACAAGTTGAGTAGAAACAAGAACATGTGCAGGTTGTGCTAGGAAAGAAAAGGCCAAAGGACACTTTCCCTTGTTTTGGACAGCAGTGTGTCGAGACGAAGTCTCCTTCGATTTCAGAATCGAAGAAGTAGAGGGATTAGCCAAAAGACTGTTTTTCTTAGATTGCGCAAAGATAGTGATGGATGCAAGTTGCGCAGAGGCAGAAGATTGTGCCGTCGAAGACTTATGAGTCCAAACAGAGCGCATCTTGCTCTTAATAGGGACAGCAGTGCGCTTGGCACCCCCAGCATTGATCATCTGCTATGCATCTGTCGTTAGCGGAGGCGGCGGTGGAAGAGTCTCAGGAATGACTATAGACAGTCCCACAGCTGGAGGTGGAAGACCTCCTGAAACCGTCGCTGCTAGTCCCGCCTGAGGGAATGAACTGAGATGGCAACTCCCTCAACTGCAGCTCCCTCAACCGGAGGTGGAGGTCCTACCGGATCGGGCCTCTCTGGAACAACATTGGTCCTGCTGCCTGAGAGCGAGTAATCGCCATCCTGAGGATAGATTGAAATAATGAGATAAATATGGCACATGATAAGGAATATCAAGAAAAGACAATTGAATTCAATGCAAGAAGAGTTGTCATTGTAATCAAAAGATCAGAATTTTCCTAAAATATGATTGAGTAACTCCTATCATATCCTAGATCCTATGTCCTAGTCGCAAGCTCGTAATTAGTACTCTAAGTCGAGCACCATTACGAGATCGCACTAATTGCGACACAGACCTGCATGGGCCACCACAAAATGTGTCACGACCCGCATCCTTATCAGGGACACGAGCACATAGGTATGTCCAGCCTACGCCGCAGAATCGGCGGTAGAACGCTGTATATAACGTCTGTATTACTACGACTAAATAGTATAAAGGTACCTGTACAATATATACTCCGAATGGAGATGACATAGCAAATACAGTCTCAATCACAAGATAAAACTAAGGTAGATAGTACGGAAAGAAAATATGATAGATAAAATAGAAAATGAGTTCAACATCCAACACAGCTAGAGAGAAACAAACAACATCACAGAGTCACAAAATATAATATAGAATACTACAGTCTAAAAGTACTAGCTGGATCGCAGTCCAGGCAAGCCTAACTAAGCTAACTACTCTGGAGTACAAAGTCTAGTGCTACTATCAGGCCACAGTCCTGGCCTAAGTCTCCATCTGTCTCGACCCCATAGTAGGTCGAGCAGTCTGCCTCAGAAACATCTGTAATATGTCAACGGTATCCTGTCAGAAAAATGAGCAAGTACAAACACTAACAGCAGTTCCATATGAATTGACAAATTCTATAAGAGATAGTATAATGAAATACAAGACAAAGATATGGGATGAAAACTATTCAAAAAATGAGCTACAATCCGTAAACAAACAAGGACCGAGGTTATACCCTTCTCCCGAACAGAACCTAGCCTCTAATCAAGGTATAGCATAAGAGCATATAGAACATGTGAAATACAAGACAAATCAATAGGAAATATGTAATAGGAGTGAGTACTGAATAGGACAACAATATATAGGATGACTTGGGAACTATTCGGAAGCCGAGTTACAACCCTTAAACCAAACAAGGACCGGGATTGTAATCTTCTCCCGAACAGAACTTAGCCTCCTATGATAAATAATATAAAATATGACTTGAATTATTAGAACGTTATGTGATCGGCTTGGAAAATGTTACAGGACATGCTATCCACTTGGCCCGACAATCACATGAAATCACTGGAAAGGGTCATGCCGGCCAACCTGGATAACGAGCACATGAATAAGATCTCGCTACACCTACGTGAGGTGAGAGTGGCGCAAGAACATGAATATAGTGACAGGAGGCTTTGATCACATAGCCCATAATAATTCCCTACCCCCGAATAGTATAATGGATTTGGACATGACAAGTCATGACACGGGATTCCATAAGAGGTAGCAAGTCCCCTTAGGAATCGGTGTCTATACAAGTACATGGAATAAGACGGGAAATGTACCAATATACCAAAATCTCGGAACAACATCTCATGACATGATCCAACATATACTAGTCCGTGAAATATCATGACTGGAAATCGAGTAAGACACTGCAACTGAATCGGATATAGCAGATCAAGACAATGAAAACTATCAGTGAATGTACTCGTCTGTGGTCCTGAGCTGATAAGGTGAACAGACGCTCAGAGTAATCGCAGACCTAAAGATGAGATACTATAAGTCAAACAGGTTTTATAATAAAGGGAACTAATTTAAGTCATGATATGCAAGTCTAAGTCAAACTAGGTCAAACTAGGTCAAACTGGGTCAAAGATTGACTTACAGTTGACTTTTGGTCAACTAGTCAACCTTGGTCAACTCTGGTCAACTCTAGGTCAACCCTAGGTCATATTGACCAACTGTTGACTTTCAGTCAACTGGTCAACTCTGGTTTGGTTTTGGGTCGATTCTAGGTCAAGCGTTGACTTGAAGTTGACTTTCGATCAAAAAGTTAACTCTTGGTCAACGGGAGTCAAGACTAGCCTAAACTACCCTATCTAGTCATTACCTACCAAGACAACCTATTTCTAAGCCCATCTTAGAAGTCAAACTTAATACCTTAACTATACCCCATTACCTACATTTACCCTTCACAAGGTAAATACCAATACCTTGCACATACCAAGATAAACCACTCTAACCTTGGAATACTAGTCTAGGCTTCCTATGATAGCTAGACACTAACCTACTAACCATTACCAACCATAAAATCCTAGTACCTAGCTCATCTAACCATCTTATGACACATGTTGGTTACCCTCAACATACCTTAAGTATCATAAGATACTCTATAGTATCTTAGGATACCATTCTACAAAACCCACTTCCATCCTCTATCTCCAACTTGGTATTATAATACCAAGTCCAATTACATCACTAACTTCTAACCCATTAGGATACTACTACGACGCTAACCTATCTCAAATCACGACTCACTCACACACAATACTCACTCACTCACACTCACTCATAATATTTCCCTCACAAACTCTCAAAACATTTTTTAAAACACTCACACATAGGCTCACATAGTGCCACACTTAGGCTCACATAGGGGATCAACATTTGGGCTAAATGGGGGCTGCAATGGGCTGATCCCCCCTATACACTGCTACCAAGTAGCAGTTCTCACTGCTACTGTTGCTGAATTCTATTGCAGTCCCCTGTGGGGACTGCTGCCATACTGCTGCTGCTTTGACAGCAGCACACTGCCCGAGCAGTGTTCCCACTGCTGCTGCGGTCCTTAATTCCCCCCTCCATTCCTCCTTCATCCTCACTCCCTCTACCACTCTCTACTTCTCTCCATATCCTATTTCCATATCTCTCTCTCACTCTTCTATATAATCACTCAAACCTACACCTAAATCAATGAACCACACACACACCAATATATATATAAAGACACCCACACACCTATATATATATATATATATATATATATTATATATATATATATTATATATATAGAGATATATATATATAATAATATATATCTATATATATCTTATTATATATCTCATGTTTATGTATATATGTCTCTCTCTCTTCTCTCTTTCTCTCTCTCTATATATATATATTATTTTTTCTCTATATATTATATATATGTCTCCCTCTCTCTCTCTCTATATATATAATATTATATATATATATATATATATATATAGAGGAGGAGGAGAGAGAGAGAGAGAGAGAGGGAGAGAGAAAGAGAGAGGAGACACATATACATATAATAATGATATATATATATTTTTTTTGATATATATATATTTTTGATATATATATATATATATATATATATATATATATATATATAATATATATATATATATATATATATATATATAAGATATGATACAATATGATACCATATGATACATTAAGAAACAAAAACTCTACAATATAAAATCTGAGATTAAATATGAATTAAATCATTCACTCAACATATCAAAATACAAGTGTGTCCAAAATTGGAGGTTTCCCACATGGACACAAAGCACAACAAGGACACACCTATAAGTCTCTAAATAGATACAAAATGGACACAAATGGAGATACAACAATGGGGGTCATTCCTATGGGTTCAAAAT
This sequence comes from Iris pallida, assembly GCA_029216955.1. Classification (NCBI taxonomy): domain Eukaryota; kingdom Viridiplantae; phylum Streptophyta; class Magnoliopsida; order Asparagales; family Iridaceae; genus Iris; species Iris pallida. The sequence continues at coordinate 3,144,596 of JANAVB010004599.1, read as the reverse complement.
AATCTTATATGCATGAAGGAATGAAATAGAGAAGAAATTATACCTCCCGGTTGATCGAATATAAGGAAACTCCTTCCGATACGACACCGACACAAAGAGACCTCCAAATGGATACGAACGAGTTCCGAAATCTCCAAATCTAGCTAGCTCCTCCTCTTGATGAAAATAGAGAAGAAAAGAAAGGGATTGATAGATGAATGGATTGATTTGATGGTGGAATGAATGGAGACTCTCTAATTTTTGGGAAAGAACAAGAGAGAGAAAATGGATTGGATAATAACAAATGAACCCATCCCTATCCCTCTAGCTATGGCCGGCCAAGGAAGCATAGTGTCCCTATTAGCAAGTGTTCAAAAATGCCCCCACTTGTCTCTAATTGAATTAAAATAGGAATAGGTTTAGGTTGAGGCTAAATTAGTCATGTTTTAAGTCTCTAATCAAACTAAACCTATCCATGAATAATTAGTCTAACACACTAACTAAAATAATGTCATGTGGGCCATGCCTAACTAATGAGTGGGTCCCACTAGAGTCAAAGCTACCCCGGATCCCCGATACAAGTCGAATTGAGTTGAAATTCGAACCCGACTCAAATAACCCCAAAACAATATCATAAATAATAAAATAAATTTCAAAAATATTCTAGAATAGAAAATGACCAAAATACCCCTGTTCTTGAAAACTGGGGGTGACAGCGTGGCATCATTTTATTAAGATACATGTGGTCGTGGGCAGTGTAGTGGGATGTTCTGCAAAGTTAGTGGCTTGCACGCTACATCACTCTATTCTGAACACGGTTTGATCACCTTGCGTGAGCCTCATCAGGTTGTGCGTAGGCGCAATATAGTAACCTGCGCGAGAGGTTGTACCAACTGCTGTGGACGCGTGACATCGTTTGATTGAGATGCACGTGGTTGTGGGCAATGTAGTGGGCACGCTCTGCGAAGTTGGTGACTTGCGTTCCACATCATCCTGCTTCTGAAAAAGTTGATCGGGTGGCGCCAACTAGCCAGGTTGTGCATGGGCGCAATACAACAACTGATGCCTTGACTGGGTCTTCTATGCTGTACGATTAATTCTCGTGCCATATAATGACTTGCACGAACCAGCTGTCAGCATTAATTACATGCTGACAAAATCTTCTCGAGCGCCGTATTGCGCGAGATTCAAATGGATTTTCCTTAATCTCCGTGCTGTCAGCTGTCAGGAATGATGATGCCGTTATAGCTTCTTGAGGAAGTATGCTACGTGGCGCTCGCACAACCTGACTCTTGTACAACCAGATGTTGGCGCAACCTGATGTTGCACAATTGATGGTTTGGCACAACATAATAATTGGCGCCATCTGATGATCGAACACTTTAATGGGTAGCACAACTTGATTTTTAGCCTCTACAGCCCAGCGCCACCTAGCTCTCTTTGGCCCAGTGCCACCTAGCTCTCTTTAGCCCAGCGCCACCCAGCATCATTTGGCCCAGTGCCATTTGTCCAGCGCCATTCTTGCCATGATACCCTTGTCCCATATCTTAATGCTTGTTCATATAGTTCTTAGTGTAATGTCTCGACCTTGCATGCATCTTGTACTTGGCCTAACTTGCGACGACCCAACATGATAACTTGTTAATATTGAGCATGTTTATGACTTGCTAGTATTGAACTTGACTTGACTTGGACATGATAACATGAACCCGTCTTGATATTCGAGATAGTGGCCCGTCGAGGCGCACTCTTGACAAGTACTCTTGACATAACTAGTAAACCTGACATGACATGCTAGTGGCCCGTCGAGACGCACTCTTGACAAGTACTCTTGATATGACAAGTAAACCTGACATGACATGTATAATCTTGATTGTTGTTGTGCCAGCTATTCCTGTCACGACCCGTACCCGCTATAAGGGCACGTGTACGTGACAACGCCCAGCCCTCACCGTAAAAACGACGTGGAACGGTAGGTTTTCTACTCTAAACAGTTTATATATATACATCAAAACCTGTCGAGAATATGGTCAACTCCGAACGGAGGACAAGCAATGAATATATATGAGTGCTCAAATCACAACTCTAAGATGATAAAGTAAAGACTGAAATAAAGACAACAAGACGATAATAAAATAATAACCTGTCAAGTCCAACACAGAATATATACAAGTCCAAGTCTCTAATACAATCCATAATAATAACAGTCTCAAAAGTAGCTGGAGACAAGGTCCAGTACAAAAGACCTACTCTAACTAAGCAATAGGTAAGGTCTCGTCAGGCGGAGCTAAGCCCTGATGGACCAAAGTCTCCAAGTCTACGCCCACTACGTCATCCGGACCGTAGTAGGTACAGTAATCTCCCTCGTCGGCATCTGTAATATTTGTCAACATATCCTGTCAGGATGGAACGAGTACAATCTACTAACAACAGTTCACAAGATATGACAAAAGCTATAAGACTGTAAATAGAGAGTATATACAAGAAAATCATGGAATGTACATGTGAGTATCATGGCAAGGTAAGCTGTAAATCTAGAGCTAGAACAAGGCAAGTAAACTGATCATGGCATATACAAGAATCAAGAATCATATATCTAGGTGTGTGAGTACTAGCTACAATATGTGGCCGGCTTGGGTCTGCACAAGGTCTACTGATCAGCCAATCCTACGTGGAGTGTAGGATTGGTAGCATTCAAGGTCTACAAGAATAAATAAGGCGGATAATGGCCACACATCTACACTAGTACTCCCCGTCTCCGACTGGTAGAGTGGATCCAAGCAAGACACGTTATGACACGGGATTCTACGAAGGGAGCAAGTCTCCTCGAGAATCGGTGTCCATATACTGCATAAGAACTACAAGGGGTTTGCACAAGATATACCAAGATAACGAGGAATAATATCTCATGTCGGGATCCATGAAACCAATCTGTGTAACCAATGTGTCGAGAACAAGCATATTTACACTAATTACATGAATTATAATAATCATCGTAAATTGGAAAAGTGTCAGAGAATGTACTCGCCTGTATATGATGATATATGTCAACGGGATCCAACGCAACATCTCGAGGACCTATAGAGAACAAGACGTATCAATACTAGTTTAGGAAGTAAAGTCAAATTAATTTAAACCCTATTAAGCAATTCTAGGTCAAGACAAGTCAAACTAGACTGTACGAGGTCAACCTAAGTCATATTAGGCCTAACCAGGTCAAATTGGGTTAATGCAAGTCAAACGGAATTAATCTAGGTCGATTTGAGTCAACAGTTGACTTACAGTTGACTTTTGGTCAACTGGTCAACTGGTCAACTCTGGTCAAACCCTAGGTCAAACTCTAGGTCAATGGTGACTAATAGTTGACTTTTGGTCAACTGTCCAAGTTTAATGGAATTTGGGACTAATTGTGTAAAGTGTTGACCCCTAGTGTTTTGGTTTAAAAAGTCAACCGTGGTCAACCGGGGTCAGACTAGATCTAGGCGACTATTTCTAATCATATCAACCTCTACAACCATATCCAGTCCATCTTGGACTTCAAAACTCAAATCTTGGCCGTAGGCCAATTTATATATTTATCCTTTCTAAGGTAAATTTCTAGCCTAGGTGGAAACCTAGTTAGCCTACCTACGCTTGGTATTTTGACCGTGCTCCCTAAGGTAGTAAGGTACTAGCCTATACATACGTTACTACCAAGATACCTAGGTAAAGTGGACGTCTAGTCCATCTTACGGCCTATTGCCGGTATCTTGAATATTCGAGATACGCAATGGTACGGCGCGATACCGGCGCCCTACAATCCCGATTTCCACTCGGGCCCTACGCAAATCTAATTCATATAATCTAGGTCTACGCCAAGTTTCATCGCGTTCCGATACTCGGAGCTCAATTTCACTCTCTGACTCGATTTCCTCTAAAACTCCCTTCTAGCTCTTATTCTAATTCTCCTTCTTAACTCTTCTTCTAACTTTTTCTTCTACCTTCTTCTTCCTATTCCTCCTCTAATCTTCTTCTAATCCTTCTTCCTATTTCTTCTAATTTTCTAACTTCTTCTAATTCCTTCTTTTCTCTAACTTTTTCTAACTTCTTTCTAACTTTCTTGAACTTCTTAGTCTTCTTCTTATTCTTCTTTCTAATCTCTTCTAATCCTTCCTCTATTCGTCTTCCTAACTATCAAATTTCTATCTAATATATATATATATAAATATTATATATTAGATATAATATATATATATATTATATTATAATATATACATATCTATATATATATACTTATATATACATCTATGGGGGGGGGTTTATAGGCTAAATAAGGGGCTAAATAGGATGAATTGGGGGGAGGGGGGGGGGGGGGGGGGGGGGGGGGGGGGGGGAACTGGCAGCAGCTGCTGGTGAAGCTGTAGCTGCTGTACTGTGACCCTCTTCTTCTTCTCCTCTTCTCCCTTCATCTACCTTTTATATTATATATATATAATATATATATATATATAATATATATATATATATATATATATTATATATATATATATATAATATTCTATCCACCTATATTATATTAATATATTATATATATATATATATATATATATATATATATATATATATATATATATATTATATATATAATATATAATATCTCCATACTCAAACACACACACACATTATCTATATATATATATATACACTACACACACACATATATCGCATATATAAAATACACACACACACTATCTCTACATATATAAATACACCCACACACACATATAGATATATATATATATATAAATATAGACACACACACACAACACTCCAACAAACACACACTCTCACCACCAATCTCATGACAAACACCACCACCACTCTCATTCCTCTACACTCACACACCAAATTCAAAATTATATATATATATATAATATATATATATAATTAATATATATATATAATATATAATATATATATATATATATATATAATATATATACCACTATATATAAAAACCCTAAAAATCTAACCTAGATTTCTAGGGAATCCTACAAAATTTGTGGGCAAAGTGTAGAATCTCCCCCTCTACAATTATTGTGAAGACATTAAATGCAAAAGAGAATAAATGAAGAATTAATGTCATACCTAAAATGGTTTTTCTTGGAGGAAGAAGCTTTGGGAGAAAATAAGTTTTTGAAAGAGAGAGAGAGTTTGCTTAGTGGAGAAGAAAGAGGGGGGCTCTCTTGTGGCCGGCCAAGTGGGGGGGGGGGGGTATTGGGTTTGGGTGGATCCAATAGCCCTCCAAACCCATTAGACTTAGGTTGGGTTCGGTTTGGTTCGGTTTGTTTCTAATTAACTAATTAAGTCTCTAAAATGACTAATTAAGCCATGGAAGTTGGGTTTATGATTTCTAACCTAATTATGATGGTATGTGGGCCAAGTCCAGCTAGTATGTGGGTCCCACTAGGGTTCAGGCTACCCGAGTCTCCAACTTGAGTCCGAATTGGATAAAATCCAAACCAAACCAAATAAATCCCAAAAAATCACATAAAATAAATAAAATTTCTAAAAATTATAAAACTTGAAAAATGAAGAAAATACCCCTAATTCGAAAACTGGGGGTGACAAATCTACCCTCCTTAAAAAAATTTCGTCCTCGAAATTGAATGAGAACTAACACAGCAATCATGAATAGAACAAGGAAGGAAAAAGATAGAATTTTACCTCAAGGCTCGAAGAGATATGGGAATTGCTCCCGCATGTCGTCCTCTCTCTCCCAGGTGGACTCACCTAGAGAGTGGTGTCTCCATGCAACGCGAACCAAGGGAATGACCTGGTTCCGGAGCACCTTCTCTCTTCGGTCCAAGATCTCAACCGACTTCTCTGGATAGCTGAGTGTCAGTCCCACTTCGATCTCTGAGTGGTCCAATACGTGACTGGGATCTGCCACGTATCGTCTCAGCTGCGACACGTGAAACACGCTGTGCACTCCCTCTAGTACGGGCGGTAACTCCAGTCGGTAAGCCACTGCACCGACCCTGTCCAAGATACGAAATGGTCCGATGTATCGTGGACTAAGCTTTCCGCCGCCACCAAAACGAATCGTGCCACGCGTCGGAGAAATCCGCAGAAACACAAGATCACCAACCTAGAACAAACACAAGACTTAGAGCTTGATCTAAAATAATCACAATCAGACTCAAATACTAGAAAATCTAAACTATACCTCAAACTCCAACGGCCTCCGGTGGCTATCGGCCCAATGCCGCTGCCTATCCTGTGCCACCCGAAGTCGATCTCTGATAACCCTGACCTTCTCTGCAGCATCCACCACCATCTCAGGGCCAAGAAAAATCCTCTCGTCGACATTATCCCAAGACAAGGGAGTACGGCACCTCCGTCCGTATAGAGCCTCAAAAGGTGACATCTCTATACTGGTTTGGTAGCTGTTGTTGTAAGCAAACTCTACCAAGTGAAGGTAGTCCTCCCAAGATCTCCTGAAGTTCAAGACACAGGTACGCAGCATATCCTCGAGGGTCTGAATCGTCCTCTCCGACTGCCCGTCGGTCTGGGGGTGGTATGCGGTATTGAACTTGAGCGATGTGCCCAAGCTAAGCTGTAAACTCCGCCAGAAGTGGGAAGTGAATCGGCTGTCCCGATCCGAGACTATACTCACTGGAACCCCGTGCAATCGGACTATCTGCCGCACGTATATCTCGGCCAACCTCTCCGTCGACAAACCCATTTTAAAAGGTAAAAAATGGGCCAATTTGGTCAATCGATCAACAATGACCCAAATCGTATCTTCCCTCCTGGAGAGCGCGGAAGCCCAGATCAAAGTCCATAGTGATATGCTCCCACTTCCACTCAGGAATGGGTAGTGGCTGGAGCAATCCACCGGGTCTCTGCCTCCCGGCCTTCACCTGCTGGCACACCAAGCATCTCGAAACGAACTGAGCCACCTCACGTTTCATGCCATACCACCAAACATGCTGTCTTAAGTCTCTATACATCTTGTTGGCTCCTGGATGCATAGAGTACTGAGAACGGTGCGCCTCCTGAAGAACCTCCTCCCGAAGTCCTCCGCTCGGCACGTACAATCTGGTGCCATGCCTCAACGACCCATCCCCTGCTATAGAGAACTCATCCAACAGTCCTGCCTGGACCTGCTACCTGATGACCCTCAGAGTCTCATCCTCAAACTGAGCTACCCTGACCCTATCTATCAGCTCTGACTGCACCTGCAGACCCTACATCAGCGCCTCGAACCCAGGAACTATCACCTCTATGCCCAAGCTCTCCAGATCAGCCAGAAGGTGACGATCCATCGTCAAACACATGGCCACGGGATACCTGCTTAAAGCATCCGCGACCATGTTGGCCTTCCCCGGATGGTACTGTAAGGATATATCAAAATCCTTCATCAGCTCTAACCATCGCCTCTGCCTCATATTCAGCTCCTTCTGGGTAAACACGTACTTCAAGCTCTTATGGTCAGTATAGATCTCCATACGCTCTCCGTACAGATAGTGTTTCCACAGCTTCAAAGCAAAGATGACCGCTACCAGCTCCAGATCGTGGGTAGGGTAATTCCTCTCATGAGGACGTAACTGCCTAGATGCATAGGCAATTACCTTCCCGTGCTGCTGAAGCACACAACCCAAATCCCGTCCTGAAGCATCACTGTAGATCGTATAACCACCAGATCCAGATGGCAGCGTCAAGATAGGAGCTGTAGTCAACCTCACCTTCAGCTCCTTGAAGGCGGCCTGGCACTCATCGGACCAAACAAACTTCTCGTCCTTCCTGGTAAGGCGGGTCATCGGCTGGGCAATCCTGGAAAAGTTCTGTACGAACCTCCGGTAATAACCTGCCAGACCCAGAAAACTTCGAACCTCTGCTACTGAGCTCGGCGTAGACCAGGACTCCACCGCAGAAATCTTCCTCGGATCCACTGAAATCTCCTCGCCAGAGACAACATGGCCTAGAAACTCCACGCGATCCAAGAAGAACTCGTACTTGGACAGCTTCCCATACAGCTGCTCCCTCCTGAGAGTGTCCAACACAATCCTCAGGTGCTCCTCGTGCTCCTCTGGCGTCTTCGAATAGATGAGGATGTCATCAATGAAGACCACCATGAACTTGTCAAGGTACTGATGAAATACCTTGTTCATCAAGTTCATGAATACCGCCGGGGCGTTGGTCAACCCAAACGGTATGACGGTATACTCATACTGGCCATAGCGAGTCCGAAAGGCAGTCTTCAGAATGTCATTCCGCTTCACCTTCAGCTGATGGTACCCGGTGCGTAAGTCGATCTTCGAGAACACTCTCGCCCCGCTCAACTGGTCGAACAAGTCATCAATCCTTGGCAAAAGAAACTTGTTCTTGATGGTAAGGCTGTTGAGTGCCCTGTAATCAATACACAGACGTACCGTACCATCCTTTTTGGGGACGAAAAGAACTGGCGCGCCCCAAGGTGAAGAGCTAGATCGAATAAAGCCCTTGTCCTCCAGCTCGTCGACCTGCTTCTTCAGCTCCGCTAACTCGCTGTTGTTGATTCTATAGACGTGCTGGGAGATAGGCTCAGCGCCCGACACTAGGTCTATAGAAAACTCAACATCACGATCTGGCGGCATCCCGGGCAGCTCTTCGGGAAAGACATCCAAGAACTCAGCAATGAGTGGATGTGGCAACACCGGCCCCGCCAACAACGCTCCGCAGAATCCATCTCCCTGCTCCACTGCACCCCTGGTGAACTCATACTCCGGCTCTCCCGGCGGCCTAAACAGAATTCTGCCTCCTCTGCAGTCGATGCTAGCGTGGTACATGCTCAACCAATCCATACCGAGTACCATATCGTAACTCGGAAGTGACATTACGAACAAACACGCACTCAGCTCCCGGCCTCTCAAAGAAACTCTCCGCCCCTTACAAACATTATTAACTAGGATGATGCCATTCCTAGTCATAATCTTGCAAGTCCTACCAAGATACTCAGCAATAATATTGTGCCTAAGAGCAAAAGAAACAGATACAAAACTGTGCGTAGCACCAGAATCAAACAAGGCTAAAGCTGGAAAAGAATCGAGCAGAATAGAACCTGCGACAACATCCGCAATAGGCTCCATCTCCTCAGCTGCAAGAGCAAAGGCTCTACCCTGACCACCCCGCTGCTGGTGGTGCTGAACAAACCGCTACTGCTGGGTCGGAAGTGGACCCCTCTGTTGCACTGCAGGTACTCTCGCCGGTGCTCCCTGAGCTGCTACCGCTCCACGGGCTACCCTGCGAGGGTTCGCAGGACAATCCCTCAACTGATGTCCAGCCTCCCCGCAGTAGAGGCACATGCCCAGCCTCTTCCGACAGACCTCCCAGATGTGACCGGACTTCTTGTAGTAGCCGCAAGGAACCGCATGCTGTGCATGCCTCTGCTGAGTGTGCTGCACCTGCTGCTGAACCGGTGCTCTGGCCTGCACCTGCGGCTGGTGATACTGGAAAGAACGACGCTGAAGCTGAGGGCGCTTAGCAGCCCCTGCGCTGCTAGTAGCCCCCAAGAAAAGATCATGATCCCTCTTGGGCTTCAAGCCCCACTCCCGCTCAACCTTGCGGGCCTCCGCATAGATCTGGGTATAAGTCTCATAGAAGGAGGGAATGAGGATCTTGATATCCCAAGTGAGCCCCTTCCTGAAACGGCTAGTCCTGATCTCCGGGTCTCGAATCATGTACTCTGCGTATCGGCTCAGACGGCCGAACTCCGCTGCGTACTCCTCCACAGATAGACTGCCCTGCTACAGATCCTGGAACTGTCGCACCAGGTCAATCTTGTTCGTGGAGGAAAAGAACTTCTCCTTGAAGAGAAGCTTGAACTCTGCCCAAGTACGGCCCTCTCCAGCTAGGGCTGGCTCATTTCTGAACCAGGTGTGCACAATATCTAGCAACTGCAAACCTACCGCCTCGACCTTCAGGTCGTCTGCCAGGCGGGAGGCCCTCATCTGCCGCTCGATATCCTCGATCCAATCATCTGCATAGACCACACCCTCGGTCCCGCTAAAGTCACGGGGCCCAAGCTTCTTGAAGTCCTGGATATCTCCGTACCTCGATCGCGTCCCCGGATGCGGAGCCCTCTGCTCCACGGCTGCAAGGGCCAACTGATGGGCATCCTCCATGCCCTGATGCATCGCGTCTGTCTGCCTCTGCTGAGCCTCGGCATGGGCTCTCTGAGTCTCCAGCATCTGCTGGAGGAAGGTAAGCATCTGCCCCATATCTGTAGGCAGAGGAGGTGGAGGTGGAAGTATGTCTGCAACTAGCGGAGGAATCCGCTGCTGAGGAGGAAGAATTCCCCCGACAACTCCCGTCGTAGCCCCTGGCACTGCGAGAAGAGCACCCGCAACCCCAGGGACGGTCATCGAGAGCGCTGGAGGAGTACCCCCGAGAGCCCCAACAGAAGTCCCATCTGCAGGGGAAGTGACCGGAGCCTGTCCGCCAGAGGTAGCAAACCTCTCCGTCTCCCTGTGCTCCTCACCAGGAGAATGAGTCATAACTATCCTGGAGACAAATTGAAAAGAAGATATCAATATGGCACATGAAGGCAATATCAAAGGAGGACAGCTAGAATGCAGTAAATCAGTATCAAAGACGGTAAGCAAGATAAACAAGAAAAGATCCTACTGTGATTGAGCACTCTTAACCTACTACCTCCTATGTGTAAGACAGGCTCGTAGTCAACACTCTAAGACGAGTGCCGCCACGACATCGCACTAATTGCGACTTCATGACCTGTGTGGGCCACCACTAAAACGTGTCACGACCCGCACCCGCTATAAGGGCACGTGTACGTGACAACGCCCATCCCTCACCGTAAAAACGGCATAGAACGCTGTAGGTTTTCTACTCTAAACAATTTATATATATACATCAAAACCTGTCGAGAATATGGTCAACTCCGAACGGAGGACAAGCAATGAATATATATATGAGTGCTCAAATCACAACTCTAAGATGATAAAGTAAAGACTGAAAGATAAAGACAACAAGACGATAATAAAATAATAACCTGTCAAGTCCAACACAAGAATATATACAAGTCCAAGTCTCTAATACAATCCATAATAATAACAGTCTCAAAAGTAGCTGGAGACAAGGTCCAGTACATAAGACCTACTCTAACTAAGCAATAGGTAAGGTCTCGTCAGGCGGAGCTAAGCCCTGCTGGACCAAAGTCTCCAAGTCTACGCCCACTACGTCATCCGGATCGTAGTAGATACAGTAATCCCCCTCATCGGCATCTGTAATATTTGTCAACATATCCTGTCAGAATGGAACGAGTACAATCTACTAACAACAGTTCACAAGATATGACAAAAGCTATAAGACTGTAAATAGAGAGTATATACAAGAAAATCATGGAATGTACATGTGAGTATCATGGCAAGGTAAGTTGTAAATTTAGAGCTAGAACAAGGCAAGTAAACTGATCATGGCATGTACAAGAATCAAGAATCATATATCTAGGTGTGTGAGTACTAGCTACAATATGTGGCCGGCTTGGGTCTGCACAAGGTCTACTGATCAGCCAATCCTACATGGAGTATAGGATTGGTAGCATTCAAGGTCTACAAGAATAAACAAGGCGGATAATGGCCACACATCTACACTAGTACTACCCGTCCCCGACTGGTAGAGTGGATCCAAGCAAGACACGTTATGACACGGGATTCTACGAGAAGGGAGCAAGTCTCCTCGAGAATCGGTGTCCATATACTGCACAAGAACTACAAGGGGCTTGTACAAGATATACCAAGATAACGAGGAATAACATCTCATGTCGGGATCCATGAATACCAATCCGTGTGACCAATGTGTCGAGAACAAGCATATCTACACTAATTACATGAATTATAATAATCATCATAAATTGGAAAAGTGTCAGAGAATGTACTCGCCTGTAATATGATGATATATGTCAACGGGATCCAACGCAACGTCTCGAGGACCTATAGAGAACAAGACGTATCAATACTATGTGTAGGAAGTAAAGTCAAATCAATTTAAACCATATTAAGCAATTCTAGGTCAAGACAAGTCAAACTAGACTGTACGAGGTCAACCTAAGTTATATTAGGCCTAACCAGGTCAAATTGCGTCAATGCAAGTCAAACAAAATTAATCTAGGTCGATTTGAGTCAACAGTTGACTTACAGTTGACTTTTGGTCAACTGGTCAACTCTGGTCAACTTCGGTCAACTCTGGTCAACCCTAGGTCAACTCTAGGTCAATGGGGACTAATAGTTGACTTTGGTCAACTGCCCAAGTTTAATGGAATTTGGGACTAAATTGGGTAAAGTGTTGACCCATAGTTGACTTTTGGTCTAAAAAGTCAACCGTGGTCAACCGGGGGCAAGACTAGGTCTAGGCGACTATTTCTAATCATTACCAATCTCTACAACCCATATCCAAGTCCATCTTGGACTTCGAAACTCAAATCTTGGCCGTAGGCCAATTTCCTAATTTACCCTTTCTAAGGTAAATTTCTAGGCTAGGTGGAAACCTAGTTAGCCTACCTACGCTTGGTATTTTGACCCGTGCTCCCTAGGGTAGTAAGGTACTAGCCTAAACATACGTTACCTACCAAGATACCTAGGTAAAGTGGACGTCTAGTCCATCTTACGGCTTATTGCCGGTATCTTGAATATTTCGAGATACGCAATGGTACGACGCGATACCGGCGTCCTACAACCCCAATTTCCACTCGGGAGCCTACCCGCAAAATTTAATTCATATAATCTAGTCCTACGCCAAGTTTCATCGCGTTCCGATACTCGGAGCTCAATTTCACTCTCTAACTCGATTTCCTCTAAAACTTCCTTCTAACTCTTATTCTAATTCTCCTTCTTAACTCTTCTTCTAACTTCTTCTTCTAACTTCTTCTTCCTATTCCTCCTCTAATTCTTCTTCTAACTCCTTCTTCCTATTCTTCTTCTAATTTTCTAACTTCTTCTAATTTCCTTCTTCTCTAACTTCTTTCTAACTTCTTTCTAACTTTCTTGAACTTCTTAGTCTTCTTCTTAGCTTCTTTCTAATCTCTTCTAATCCTTCCTCTATTCTTCTTCCTAACTATCAAATTTCTATCTATATATATATACATATGCATATCTATATATATATATATATACATATATATATATACATATATGGGGGGGATTTATAGGCTAAATAGGGGGCTAAATAGGACTGAATTGGGGGGGGAGAGAACTGGCAGCAGCTGCTGCCAGTTGCTGCTGCTGCTGGTGCAGCTGTAGCTGCTGCTACTGCTGACCCACTTCTTCTTCTTCTCCTCTTCCTCCCTCTCATCTACCTCTCTCTCTCTCTCTCTCTCTCTCTCTCTCTCTCTCTCTCTCTCTCTCTCTATATATATATATATATATATATATATATATATATATATATATATATATATATATATTTTTTATATATATATATATATATATATATATATATATATATATATATATATATATATGTATATATATATATATCTCCATACTCAAACACACACACATCTATCTATATATATATAAATACACTCACACACATATATCTCCATATATATAAATACACACACACATATCTCTACATATATATAAATACACGCACACACACATATAGATATATATATATAAATATAGACACACACACACACAAACACTCATACACTCACAAACACACACTCTCACCACCATCTCATGACAAACACCACCACAACTCTCATTCCTCTACACTCACACACACAAATTCAAATATATATATATAATACATACACATATATATATATACATATCTACATATCTACATATAAATACCACTCTATATATAAAACCCCCTAAAAATCTCTAACCTAGATTTCTAGGGAATCCTACAAAATTTGTGGGCAAAGTGTAGAGAATCTCCCCCTCTACAATTATTGTGAAGACATTAAATGCAAAAGAGAATAAATGAAGAATTAATGTCATACCTAAAATGGGTTTTTTCTTGGAGGAAGAAAGCTTTAGGAGGAAATAAGTTTTTGAAAGAGAGAGAGAGAGAGAGAGTTTGCTTAGTGGAGAAGAAAGAGGGGGGCTCTCCTTGTGGCCGGCCAAGTGGGGGGGGGGGGGGGGGATATTGGGTTTGGGTGGGATCCAATAGCCCTCCAAACCCATTAGACTTAGGTTGGGTTCGGTTTGTTTCGGTTTGGTTCGGTTTGTTTCTAATTAACTAATTAAGTCTCTAAAATGACTAATTAAGTCATGGAAGTTGGGTTTATAATTTCTAACCTAATTATGATGGTATGTGGGCCAAGCCCAGCTAGTATGTGGGTCCCACTAGGGTCCAGGCTACCCGGGTCTCCAACTTGAGTCCGAATTGGATAAAATCCAAACCAAACCAAATAAATCCCAAAAAATTACATAAAATAAATAAAAATTCCTAAAAATTATAAAACTTGAAAAATAACAAAAATACCCCTAATTCGAAAACTGGGGGTGACAATTTCTATCTTGTTAGTGTAACTCTTGTCTTGACACCGTGGTTGATTTTCTTAATTTTGTCTGTACAAGCTACATGTCCTGCCTTACATCATGTCTAGGACATAGATTCCTGGTTACCATAGTCATAGATTCGTACTGAATCGGACTAGGTTAACAACTAGATTGATCAAGTAGTTTATATAGAGATTTTTCCAGTTACAGGATATTTCGTTATCCTGGCCACACATATGGACTTATAGTCTACTGACGAGTAGGGCACATTTCCAGCACACTGTCATGTGTTGCACTCTAAGTCACTTAATAATTTTCTTGATTCTTGATTCTTGATAACTCTTGTAATCTCGCCTGGATAACCTAGATAGTCTGCAGGGCTTGTGACTACGGGAATGTCTCATTGTATCTTGTTAGTAACTAAGCATGTGATAACCCTAGTTAGCTAACAATAGCAAGCCGTAGGACTTGATTGGTCGTGCTTGAATGAATTGTTTCATGATTAACATAGGAACTATATTCCACCTCTTTGTTTCTCCTACTGTAAGCTAATGTTTTATGTTAACTCAGTCTTTCATGTTATTTAAGTATGTTCTTTTATCAGTCTTTATTTTATTATATGCTGGTTTTAGTTCCTAAGTGGAGCCTCCTTTGTGGTACTTGCTCTTTCTGGGGTCTGACCCAGCTGGTTTTGTATGGCTAGATTTTGGAGTAGCACTCGAGGATCTACCTGCCTTCCAGCCATATAGTGAACACCAGACGTAATCCTGGCAACGAGTGTGTTTCTTATTTTTTTTCTCCCACTCTATTATAAATTATTCTTTTGAGATGTTTAGCCACCGAGCAAGTGTTAGCTCGTGTTGAAACTTACTCTGGTCTGCCTAAGGACTGTAACATGATTGACAATTCATAGGGTTGATCATGTATGACTTAACTCTTGCTAGTCTCGTATTTTGTATGACTAGCTTCATGATCATCTGAATATATAATATTTGGGACGACTTACTTTGTATGTCTGATGATCTAACATCTTGTAACAATTATTTGCTTACTTGAGATTGAGACACTAGGCTTGTTCTTGACTATAAAAGACTTTTGGCTTGCAGATAAACCCGCATGCATATAGACAGTCGTGACCGTATTGCGAGGTAGGTTGCACTTCAATGTACGTAGATGGCTGTGTCTGTCCCCCGCTCTCCAGTATTCTGGTTCTGGGGCATGACAATGTGTTCACATCTTAAGGGAGCCCTCTCATGGGTGTAATGCCCCGCTCCTAGTTATATATTGTGATAAATATTGATTTGCGGGCTCAAGTAAGAGGAAGTCTTTAGTAAGAGCTTTCTTGTTGGGACAGAAAGAAAGTTTTATCATGGTGAGTGGACAAGACTTTACTTTCTGATACTTTCACGATTAATAAAGAACTTGTTAGACTAGATGCATGTGTTGATTGTTAAGAAGAAGTCCATAATTACTAGAATGATAGTCCATAAACTTAAGAAGATCTACATGCTTGCTTAATGAAAGAACTCTCTCTATACCTGCTAAGGATATGGAATGTTACATGCTAAGTTCGATAGTTATTACACTTGATAGAACCATTGCCATGCTAGAGAATGCTTGTATGTCCCTTTTTCGTATGCTATAAAAAGAATAGTACTTTATGCTTTTAAGTTATAGAATGTTTGGTAGAACGGTTTTTATGCTTGTAAAGTAAGAATATGTCATGTCCTTTATTATTTGCTATAAAGATAGAATTGTATGGAAAGAACTGTATTGCTACAAGAAATGTTTTGGAAAAAAGAAAAGGAAGAACATGACATGGTCATTTGAAGTAAAGAAAGGAAAATAGAGCTACTGCTCTAGGGTTTGAAAGGAAGAAAATATAGAAATGTTTATTTGTTGTTTAGAGGCACTGTATCAGCGGCCATATCGGTACCGATTGATTAGGGACAGATTGAATTAAGACCCTTCCTCTTTTTAGATTGGCTCTTCGAAATCAGGTCCCATATGCAGTGGATAATGTTTTGGAGAAAAGCTATACATAAGAGTCCCTTTTGAGAGGGCACGAGAGATATGTTCTCCTCTCTTAATATTATTATACTAATGACATAATATTTTTTCTTTATATAAACAACATCAACAACAACAATATAATCTAATTTTGAAATTCATAAATTTATTGGAAATTATTTACTAAAATACAGTTCTTACAACCATCTCCATCAATGTCGTACGTTTGCATCTGAATCTTCCTGACCAGAAGTAACCTCATCTTTTTTTTCTTCGAGACATCAACTGAGGTATCGGTTTGTTAACAACTTTTGGAGATGGGCTCCATCATAGCCCTTAAACGGAGCTCCTAAGAGGGTAATCAAAACTCCCAAATACCTTCCTCTATCGGGGACACTCTCTCTACTTAAGAATTGACCGCAGTATTATTTATCCCACGAGGACTATAGTACTCCAAATTTAGAGATGGAATACACCCATCATCCTTATTTCATGAAATAGGCAAGTTATTGGTATGAACTGTAAGGATCAACAATCTATCTCCATCCACGTACTGATCCAACTTGTAAATACGATTAGGGGATCTAACCAGTGTGAACAGTACAAATTCCAGAACATTAGGCAAGTGATTGGAATGAACGATATCATGACCTACAACTCTAGTAGTCCCAATAAAAAGAATCTTGCAACTTCTTTGGGACAAAAGTCACTTCGATACGATCTTGCAAGACCACCATTAGTGTCTCCAGTATAGCTTCGTCGGAAGGAGTTGGACAATAAACCTTTGCATATCCAATACAATAACAAGGATAAAATTGGAGGAGACCATTCATCGACTACTACGATTCAAGGAACTGCCCCTCCGACACTCTCTTGGAACCTCCTTATGAAGAGACCGAACCGTCGAGACTTTAACTAGGACTTGCACAAAAGCGAGTCTTCTATAATGCGCAGTTGGCACATCCATTTTAAGTGGAACTGCAATGAAACTAGCCAACTTTCGAAGGGCTGGCTCATTCCATAGTTGTAGCCACCACTTCAAAAACATGACCCAAAAAGGAACTGTTGCCAACAAGTCATTCTCCATAGAGATTTTAGGTTCCCGTTGTTTAATAACAACAAGATGACCATTAAACATCCAAGGACCCCCTCCCTCCCCTCCCCCCCCACCCTGCAATAACTTTCTACATATCCTCCTCTTTAGAGAATTAGATGAAGAAGTATCCGTTCTCTCGTGAGAACACGTCCATTGCACCTGATGGATGCCAAACTCTTCGAATGAACATCGAGATCAGAGGGTTCATCAGTCGGGGACCCACCACGTATAAGGCTAGAGTCTTACACGATTTTGTCACAGAAATGGCTACATCTAATGAAGTGATATTAGAGTGTGTAAATCGTCAATAAGTGCATGTTTTCCATAATGAAGACGAACAACGATCACTATCGGGAACACATATATGCCCAAGTTCAAGGACTGATTTTAGAGAAGGCCTACCCCCTACTTTTATAGCCTCCTCCTGCGAATGGAGCCTCTGCACTAGGGTTTCCCATAATGAATAAAGCTTCATGTAATTGCAACCTTGGAACATGCGACGACATGTGTCCTCTGACCGTCACACCACCCAACGAGTTGCACAGTCCCCAAATTAAGGTGGGATCCATGAGGGCACTATTGACAAGAACACTAGCTCTGATCCGTCTCTTTTAATTGTCTGACCAATGCCTGCAACGAAGAGCCATGAGTCTGTGAAGCAGACTCCTCATGAACCGACTTGGGCTTTCCATGTCCTCGATTATGAGTGAGTGGTCCATCTGTCATCATGTTCCTTCGTAGGATGGACAATGCCTCCTAGCAAGAGGATGAAGATCATATCACAAGATCGTTGTTGCCTATACTGGCTAGCAGGTGGAGACGTAACACATCATGGCTGGATACGTTCGATTCCATGGAAAAACATATTATTCTTTCCAACTATGGTGAGTCTTTTTTTTTTTTTTATTGAAATGAAGTAAAAATTAAATGTGTGATAGGACTCATCTTCCCACCACCCTTACACCACTATTACCAACATACTCCCAACTCCTAGAACTTTGTTACAAACTCTTAATAAAATGAGAAATTTTGAGTTGTCCCCCACTTATTTTACTATAATTCAACGTGCACCCCACCGAATTACCAAAATGTATGAAAGTCTCAACTTTTAACAAAAATCGTCAATGACTAACAGTCAACTTCTTTGACCTACATAAATAAGAAAAAAAAAAATTTGAGTTGCACCCCACTTATTTTACCATAATTCAATATGCACCCCCACGTAAATAGGTGGTCAAAGGAGTTGACTGTTAGTCATTGACGGTTTTCGTTTAAAGTGGGAGATTTCATGCATTATGGTAGTTTGGTGGAGTACACCTTGAATTACGGTAAAACAAGTGGGATGCAACTCAAATTTTTTCTAATAAAATTGATATTTCTTATTCCTTTAGCCCGAGTACAGACACGTATGAGATAACCCTTCCTCTTGTCTCCTGACACATACAAGAAATAGTACTCGACTTTTCATATTATGATTCAAATTAAAGGGTCGTTCACTCATTGACCTGGGTGTCTATTTAAAAGTAGTTACCTATTAAGTATTTGCTTTTGGGATTTCCGTTGTTTTAGAATATCTTTTAAAGTACCATCTTAATTTGGAAAGAGAACAACAAAGTTATGTGGTTGATAGACGAGGGTTCCATTAAAAGGTTACACACAAAGGCTTGGATTTCTCATTATTTAGATAAAATATTCTTCCTTTCTTCTTCTTCTTCTTCTTCTTTTTTTTCTTTCTTCCAATAATGTTGCAATAATTAGACAGCTGGGGATTGCTCATTTGGTGTTGGTTTGCAGTGTTTCTGACATGCTATAGATTCTGAAAAGGACACAAAACAAAATTAGTGTAGTAGGTCGGCTATGACCAATCAATCTAGTCACTTGTCTTCTCAGAGTGATTAAAAAATTATTTCTGATCGATCCATGAAATTTTCTGAAAGTTAAGTGTTGACCAATAAAAATGTGTTTCATATACAATGCATTTTGGTTGATTGCAGTTCACATGTTATAACACCAGCTGTTGCAACTTTAAGCCGTGTTTTGACTTTCTGTCATGTCGTCCCAAAATAGAAAATGGATTGATTACCGGAAATACTCGTTTTACTCATGCGTTACTCATGATATTTTGTAACATAGGAGAAATTATTTAGCGGTCGGTTTGGCGGTGTAACAACAGTGATAAGATCTTGTTCTTCTTCAATAGTAACGTGAGATATCATTTTTGTAACGTCATGTTGCTTACTTTTTCGTAATGTACCATATTGTTATTTGAGGAGAGCAATGTTTTACTACTACCACATGGTGAGACGCTGGGGCGGCCCTGGTCCAGGACAGGCCGAGCGACGGTCCAGGACCCCCCGACGAAAGGAGGCACCAACATGGAAGTATCTACAATAGAACTAGTATGTATCATGTGCCTTTTTTAACAAAAAATAATATGGTGTAGTGGTTATAACACTAGACTTATGTTTAAAAGGTCCTTGGTTCAAATCTTGACTATAACAAAATTTTGTTTTATTTATACTCTATTTTTTTACATTAAGTATGGGGGCCAATTTTAGAAGTTTCGCCTTGGGCCCCCATCACCTCAGGGCCGGCCCTGGTGAGACGAAATTACTGACTAATTTCACGCAACATATATAGGTCTGGCTGAAAATTTTCTTTATATAGGTGTGGATATACGTATATAGGTTTTTTTTTTTGGAAAGAAGGTAATTGTGACGAACGCTCTCACCGGGAATCGATCTCCTGACCACTCGGACCACATACATCTCTTTTAACCACTAGGCTAGAGGTCATTTATATATTCTTTTTTTTAAATAAGTGTTGAGAACTAATAAGGGACTTTAGTCCCACATCGGAAGTTGTATTATGAAGAGGAGGTGTACTCTCTATAAATAGTGGCAGGAACCTATCAATAAAATCATCTGAGAAATTTCACTCATTTCAACTTGGTATCAGAGCCAGGTTCCAAAAAAAAAAAAAAATTTCTCTCTCCCTGACGCCAGCCCCCCCCCCCCCTCCGCCCAAACCCCCCATCTACTATTCCAGCTCCTTCCCCCCCCCCCCCCTCCGCCCAAACCCCCCATCTACTATTCCAGCTCCTTCCCCCCCCCCCGGACCGGCGGTACAGCGCCCCGAACCTGACCTCCCTCCCTGACGCCACCCCTCGATCCACTATTCCAGCTCCTCCCTCCCCGGACCTGCGGTGCAGCGCCGCGGACCACCCCTCCCTCCCTGACGTCAGCCCCCCCACCCCCCGATCTACTATTCCAGTGCCCCCCCACCTGCCCCCTCCCCCCCCGGGACCTGCTGTGCAGCGCCCCGGACCTGCCCTCCCCCGGACCTACTGTGTAGCGCCCCCGGACCTGCCCCCCCCCCCCCCCCCGGAACTGCTGTGCAGCGCCCTGATTTTTTTTTTTTCACTTTCTTTGGAAGTGCTTGCAAAAGTTCGTTATTTTCGTACAGCTCCTATTCGGAGTTCTGGAAATATCGATCATGCACGAAGTCACGGTCCAATTGGTTATGCTTGCACTATCTACCCTCGTCATCATGACGCGGTTCTAATTGCTCGTATGCCTGAAGAATTTCTGTGAGGAGGCCACTTGTTGTTCCCCCTGGTCTCTATAGTTGATGACATAGACACCCGAGATCAAGACACCCAGCAGTTAGCAGACGACGACGAGGATGACGACTAGGGATATAACAAGATCTCCCTACTCACAGTTGAAGACGCCATGGATTCTATCAGTGGTAAACTGACGACAGAAGAGATGAAGGCCCTGGTTGATGAGATCTTATCAAAGAGATTAACCGAGGCAACCCCACGGGTGACCCATACTGATGTGGATCTGTCACCCTATAAAATAGAGAAGTTGAAAAAGCTGGAGACAAAGTTGGAAGGAACGTCCAACTACTTGAAATGGTCGAGGTAGGCGATGCGGACGTTGAAGGAACGTGGCTTGGTTGGCTATGTCAATGGCTAAACGAAGGCGCAATGATGGAAGAACGTGGGACACTAGAGAAAAATAAGACATGGGACCTGGTTCCATTACCCAAAGAAAAGAAAGTTGTGGGATACAAATGGGTGTACACAGTAAAGGAGATGAGTTCCTTACACACCAATTCCACTTATGAGCTGGTATGGTTGCCAAAGGGCAAGAAAGCTTTGAAGAATCGATGGGTGTTTAGAGTAAAGTAGACGGATGATGCTACTAGCCCTCGATACAAAGTGAGGTTGGTAGTTAAAGGCTACGGTCAGCGGAAAGGCGTAGATTATGATGAGATCTTTTCGTCTGTCATCAAGCATTCGTCTATTCGGATGGTGCTAGCATTAGCAGCCAGTCTCGACTTCGAGGTCGAGCAGATGGACGTGAAGACGACATTCCTCTACGGTGATCTTGAGGAGGAGTTATACATGGAGCAGTCAGAGGGATTCTGTGAGAAGGGCAAGTCACATTTGGTCTGCCGATTGAGGAAGAGTTTGTATGGTCTGAAACAGGTTCCGAGGCAGTGGTACAGGAAGTTTGAGTCGTTTATGGAAAAACATGGTTATGCACGGACGACGTCGGATCACTGTGTATTTGTGAGATATTTTGTCGATGATAATTTTATTATTTTATTGCTCTATGTAGATGACATGCTATTAGTGGATCGGAATGCCACTAGGATAGCGGAGTTGAAACGCCAACTGGACGCGGCCTTCTCTATGAAGGATTTGGACGCAGCGAAGACTATTCTTGGGATGGAGATCAGCCGAGAGAGAGAGTCCAAGCTGCTATATTTGTCCCAAAAGAAGTACATTTACCGGGTACTTCAGCGTTTCGGTATGGACGGGTCGAAGAAAGTTAGTTGCCCCCTTGCGGCCCATTTTAAGTTCACTGAGGAGCAGTGCCCATCTACCGAGGATGAAAAGAAAGATATGGAGCGAGTTCCATATGCTTCAGCTGTGGGGAGCCTTATGTATGCTATGGTGCATACGAGGCCAGACATCGCTCATGCAGTTGGCACAGTTAGCAGGTATCTTTCAAATCCTGGAAGGGTACATTGGAGTACGGTCAAGTGGATTCTACGATACCTTCAGGACACTGTCGATTGGAGATTTTTTTTTGGTGGTGACGAGCCGAAGCTGGTTGGGTATACCGACGCTGATATGGCTGGAGATGTAGACACGAGACGATCGACTTCGGGCTATGTGATGTTGTTTGACGGAGGAGCGGTATCGTGGCAGTCGCGGTTGCAGAAATGTGTTGCCTTGTCGACGACGGAGGCGGAATACATTACGGCGACGGAGGCTTGCAAAGAGCTGTTGTGGATGAAAAAGCTGTTGCAGAAAATGGGGCTGAAGCAAAAGCAGTATATTTTGCTTTGTGACAGTCAGAGTGCTATTCACCTTGTGAAGAACCAGGCATTTCATAGTCGGTCCAACGCATCGAGACTCGGTATCATTGGATACAGGATGTGGTTGAGAAGAAGGACACGACGCTTGAGAAGGTTCGTACTGATGACAATGGAGCGGACATGCTCACGAAGGTTCTTCCGAGGGAGAAGTTTGAGTACTGCAGGCAAATCGTCGGGATGACGACCTCCTCCACCTAGTTGTGAAGGAAGAGATTTGTTGGAGTGGGTGGGGTTCCCAACCTATGTGGAGAAGACCCCGGAGTACGACGAGCACCGTCTATGTGTCAGAGAAGCTCGGAGAGGTGACAAGGCCAGTCGGAGAAGCCGAAGAAGCTCGGGAGCTGCCAGAGGAGCTGCTGGAGAGAGGGGGAAGAGTTCGGACCGAACTCTGCCCTAGGGGAGAGTTCTGGCCGAACTCTGCCTCCATGTTCCAGAACCTTGCTGGAAGCAGAACATAGAGTTCTGGCCGAACTCTGTGCCAGGACAGAGTTCTGGCCGAACTCTGTGTGTCGGGGCTGAAGCATTTTTCATGGTAACTTAATCACCGTTGGATCGTATGCTACAGTCCGGGTTTTGCTACGGATTAGAAAATTTATATATGGTTATTCCTAACCCTAATCACAACACAACATTGGAGAACAAGAAAAAAAAGAGAGACAAGAGTGCCGTTGCAACTTTGGAAGAGAAGAAGGAGAATTGAAGGTCGTTTTTGAAGGAGGATCGTGTTCGGGTAATATCTACTCGTCGTCCTTGTTCTTCGTAGCTTTATAATCATTATTCTTGCTCCTAAGTGTTGTGGGGATCCGATTTGGATCAGGAGAAGTTTGTAGAGGGTGTAATCCTTTATTTCATTAGTGAAGGCTTCTTAGGGTTGGACTCCGATCGTCCCGTGGTTTTTCCCGCAAGGATTTTCTACGTCAAAAATTCTCTGTGTCTGTGTGGTTTGTTTTTGTGTTTTGGTTCGTGCGTTGTTTTGCTCAGTTCTCTCGCAGGTACTCTCTAGTTTGGGAAAATGTTTCCGCGTTTCTTTCCCAACAAATATAGGTTTAAGTTGGATTTTGTTTGGAGTGATCCTAAGAAAAATAAATGACTTCAGGGTTGCCCAAATGGGGCGGAATTGTCTAAGTCTGAAGTCTTGTCAGACTTACCCCTGGCTGGCCCGGCTCATACCCAACTCGTCAAACAGGACTCTACTCGAAGCAGCTGAAATCTGTGTGGTCGTGTGGCGTTAAAGAAAGTAAATCAAGGACCACAACCTCCAGATTAGTAAGTATAATCCAATGTCGAAGATGAGAAAGTCCAGAAAGAACAAGTATGAAGCACAAAAACATTAAATGATGCTCCTATTTTGCCCACGGACTATAACCGCGGGTTGTGACTGCATGCTACGTGTCATCATCCCATTGGCAGAAATTCTGGTGACGGATCTGAACAAATTGGAGGAAGGGAAGGGAGGAATGGGATGGAGCTAGGGCAATAGGATGCATCCATGTCTTCTACGGTCACAGCCCACAGTCACAAACTACGGATAAATATCATTTTCCAACATTCAACTATATTTGTCGTCTAGAGTTACGTTACAAAACTTCTCCTATAGTTCCAAATCTTACTAGCTGGCTCCATGAACCCATTCATATTGAATGGCTTAAAAGTGATATGCGTATGCTTTTGAGTCCAACAAGCTACAGATGTGATGGGAAATGATATCTTGAGCACAAGAAGAAGCCACTGGCGTTGGTGTACATACACTCTTGGACGAAAATCCAACTATGAAGAGCAATAATATGACATCCGAAGCACATGCACGCACTGTTAACAAATTAAGAGTGGCATTGCTTTGCTGTATGGACTTCCTTTAACGAAAAAGTTAACTGTCCGAATAGACCAGAGATCATACGCCACTTGCAAACTAGTAATTCTTTAGCACCGGCTTTGCTTTGCTCAAGTTGTTAATATCCCCTTCCCCTTCCTTTAGAATATATATAATTCTTTTTCAATCTATCACAATGTATCGAAATATGAAGTCTTCTAGCTAATTAAGAAAGGTTTAGATGTTTATATATGCGAGACCCACAAACTTATAATGTGGCACTAAGAGTCTTGCCACCAATTGTACAAGAGATCTTTGTTTGTCAACTTACCCATGAATTTTCTGTGATTAAACTATGAATTTCTGCTACACCGACCGAAAAGGGGATCGTGCGTCAGTCCGAGGGCCACGTGGCGGTCCTCCATTGGTTGGACGGGTCGGAGGGTGTGGGTGTGGGTTGGCGAATAGGAGGGAGCCACGTGGCTTCGGTCTGACATTTGGTCACCCCCCTTCGGTTCGTTTAACATTGCTCTTAAACTATATGATCCAATTGTACAACAGTACAAGTATTAATTATTTCTCGGACTCTGTACTTGATGTTTTGGGAAGATTTAGGCTCAAGTTCATAAGTACATCAATAATGCCTAGTACTACAACACTTTGATGAACCAACTCGATCATCATCCTTAAATTCAACTAATATCAGAAATTTAGCACAGCTGCACCAAACCTTTCCTTATAAAACTCGGTCAAAAGCATCAAATAACCACGAGTTGAACTCTATATATATTATGAAGTCCAAGTCTGGTTAGAACTTATGAAAAATGCAGGTTCAATTCCTTGTAACATTAAAACTATGAATTCGTTTTCATCCCTCGAATCAATAGGCTAGTAGTCGGCTGTCATAACCGGACCAAGTAGCTAGGTCTAGCATTTCGATATGAAATACTAATGGAAATAATTAACACCCAACAGTTTTTCTTAGTGGTGAGTACCGGTAACTAGTACAAGACCATCAACCAACCAGAACCATGACAATGCAAGTTCTTGAACTCGCTAACCGAACAACCCTAGGAGATCCAACTTATTGTCATCTAGATCCGTTCGACAACGGAACCAAGCCTGACACGTTCATCCACACCACAATTGTGTGCCAACCACAAAGCCTTTCTCCACCTTGGGCTCGTCAAATCCACCTTTGAAGCCAATTCTTGTAGTTGATGCTCCTACTCCACCTTGAGAAGAGGTCCAATTCTTGTAGTTGATGCTCCTACTCCACATTGAGAAGAGTCTGTATAATCGGATTATACATATGAATGTTCAGCACCATCTGTCTCGAACCAATTAGAGCCGCACAAACTAGCTAGCCTCGTAGCCATGGGCTCTGATACCACTTGTTGGGCCCACGGTGTGATCCGAACCGGAGTTGGTCCATGAGGTGCGATATTGAATTGGGCCTTAAAGATAATTCTCATGTAATGCCTGAACCAATCCCAATTATCTACACCACATGATCCCATCTCCTAACCGATGTAGGACTAAATTACCAACTCCATTGTCAACCAACCCCGCCCCAGATACAATCCAACAGGAACATAGTATAAGAAAAATGTGTGAAAACAGAACATTTATTCGAATGAATATAATGCACAAAGTACTTGCAGATCAAAACAAATTTGGACCCCATTGCTGCGTATTTTTCAGAAATATAATTATAATCCGTGATGATCTGCACATGGCCTGCTCGAGTTCTGCCTATGTGCCTCGCAGATTCTCTATTGTAGTAAAGAGCAAAATTTGGACCACTTATTTGGATATTTATAAGATATTAGACAACAAGAAATTGCTGTCGCATTAATTCACCATGTGTTAGAAGGATGAAGAACACGAAATAAGCATTCTTGTTTTCATGTTTTAAGGAGCCAACAGTCATTGTAACAAAGAAAAGAGGTCCTAAGGACTAATATAAACAATAGTTAACAAACCAATGCCACTTTAGGTTGGAAAAATCAACCAAAAAATAATAATAATCAGATATACTTATTTCGTAAACCCGCTGGAATCAAGAGTTTACAGTGTACTAACATTGGTGGTCTAGTGGTAGCATTGGTACGGGGGAGAGAGGAGTGGGTGTGGGTTCAAATCTTAGCCAGAGCAAAGTAAAAAAATGGGAGGGGGTCCTGGTGGTAGAGCTAGACCTGTCAATGGATAGTCGAAAATTCGAATCCGATTCGATTTCGTATCCTAACTTTCGAATATTTTTCGAAAGTTCGGATATCGGATTCGGATATCCGAATATTTTTCAGATATTGTCTTTTTTTGGATACGAATTCGGATATTAAGGTATTCGAATCCGTTAATATCCGATCCGACTTTTAATTACAAATTTCAGATATCGAATTCGGATATCCGAAATTATATATATATTATAGTATAATGTATATGTAATATATATTAATTAATAGAGAAGATTAAAATAATTTATTCTCAACTGACTTTTACATAACTCATTATAATATAATTTATATATAATAGTAATATATATTAATTGCAATTTACAATAGAAGAAGAAATGACTCAAATAAGTAGAGCAATTGACTTTGGTTTCCAGATAATAACTAAATTTTTAATATTTTGGATTTTGGATTTTGGATTTTGGATTTCGGATATTCGAGCATTCGAATTTTTTTAGCTAATCGGATCAGATATTATCCGATATCCGTTAAACTAGACAAATACGGATTCGAAGTGTCAAAAAAGATATTCGTTCGGATATCGGATCGGATTCGAATATTACAAAAAAAATTCGGATACGGATACAGATATTGTCCTGTCCGTACCGATAAGCATCCGTTGACACCCCTACTAGTAGCCCTGGACATGGACGGTGGTCATATGACTGACCTTATCTAAAAAATAAAATTAAAAGATACTGACGAAGCTCACCAAATAAGCGTCCATTTAGAATAAGGACTACTAAAAATAATAAGTCCGACACCAGTGTCACAATACTATATGTTGCATGGACACGTATACAACAAGACATGACAAGGTAACGGCACATAAAAACCCACATGACACCTACTTTTCGAATTGTGCCCAATATGCGTCTGACACGGCAAACTCCAGATTTTTTGGAGTGTCTGTGCTTCAGTCGCACTAGATTGAGAAATACGCGACAAGAAAAAGAATATAATAAATGTAAAAAAAAGAACTAAAATGAACTTACATTGTAAAGTAGTTGAGTAAGACTTGTCTTCTATTTCATCTCCACACCACAGATTAAACTGTGAATAGCATACTCAAAATACTGCATTCTGACTTATGCTTCTTGGTTCCTCACAGCAATTAGAGTCGGTCTTTGAGAACAGAACGATGGGATTTTATTTAGCTTAATTTTGTTAGGATATACGTGATATATGTCCATTCACGGTATGCTAGGCTTGAGCAACATTTTCGAAAAACCTCATCATCGATCATCCAAGGCTTCCCCCCATCATAATGTGCTTGGATATGAAGCATAAGAGAACTCCATAAAAGAATCAACTCTCGAGCCAAATTCCTAGATAAGGTAGCTACGAGGATGTAGAGATGCTAATAGATTAGGGTTGGGCAGAAACTTCGGCTAGGAATTTGGCCCCCTTGGCTAGGAATCGAGCTCATTTTTAGCCTGACCCTAGCCTGATCTGATCAAACACGACCTGTTGATGGCACACTACCTATCCCACTTTTTTCATTTCAAATCCCTAAATATCGGAAATATTCCAAAACATTGCAATCTTATACATGACTAATAATGTCGTTTCTTAGAGGAGATCGGTAGCCTCTGTAGACACACTTAATGCTGTGCTTGGAATGTTGTAGCTTGAGGTTTCGACCATTTTCCAAATTATTGTAGGAGACGTTATAGTATTTAAAATATTGGATAAGATATTAAGATATGATTTTTTGTGATCATAACCATTTTTTTTCTAGTTTCTCACAACATTTGTAACAATGTTCGCCGCCATTAACCTAACCTACATTGGTGGTTATATTCCTGTCACCCTCATTTTCCGTATTTTCCGTATTTCGTATTTATACTCGTATCTGGATTTTGGTATGTATTTTTATTTTTCTTAACTTGTGAAATTTCAGTATTTCTCGTATTTTGGGTTTTTGTCATGGTTCGGTTTTAATTGGTTTGGATTGGGTTGGTTTGATTTGGTTTATTATGCATAGGAACACCTTAACCTACACTCCACCTTCAACACACCACAACACCCCCTCTTTATAACCCCCACCTACCACTCTCTCTCCTCATAACTTCCACAATTAATTTCCTTCTTCTTCTTCTTCTCCTTCCTCCACAACTCTCCTAACCCTAGGCAAGTGCACCTTGCCACTTCATGAGAACCCTCTTTTCTTTGTCCATTTGATAGATTAGGTCCTGGTGACCAACATTATGTCTTGGTATTTTGTGATTTGGAGCCTCCATTGTGATAGATCTAAGTTATTTTCATTTTTGGATTTTTATGGTTTGAGCTTCTTAAGTTGGATTTTATGGGTTTTTGATGTTTCCATGTGGTAGAGCATTCAGTTTCACTCCAGTTGGAACTTTGAAAATCCGGATTTGGAGTTCGGATGGCCAAGTTATGATGCTTTGAAGCTTTGGGTTCATCCATGGTGTTCTTGTTGTTTGGAGGAGACTGTGAGCAGTGTGCAGAGCTGTTTAACTCACGCACACTGAGCTACGCGCGCTCTTTAGCGCTGCGTACGCAGACTTGAGTACGCTTCCTGTTGGAAGCGTGTCTTCTTGAGCGTGCGTGACTTTTCACGCAGCTGCTCCCTTGAGCGTGCGTGACTTTTCACGCAGCTGCTCCCTGTAGCGTGCGTGACTTTCACGTACACTGCCTCCCTTGAGCGTGCGTGACTTTTCACGCAGCTGCTCCCTTGAGCATGCGTGACTTTTCACGCAGCTGCTCCCTGTAGCGTGCGTGACTTTCACGTACACTGCCTCCCTTGAGCGTGCGTGACTTTTCACGCAGCTGCTCCCTGTAGCGTGCGTGACTTTCACGTACACTGCCTCCCTTGAGCGTGCGTGACTTTTCACGTATGCTGCTTCCTTGAGCGTGCGTGACTTTTCACGCAGCTGCTCCCTGTAGCGTGCGTGACTTTCACGTACACTGCTCCGTGTAGCGTGCGTGACTTTCACCTACGCTGCTCTCTCAGCGTGCGTGACTTTTTCGTACGCTGCTCCCCTGACCCCTTGCTTAACCCACAGGCTCTTGGAGTTTTGGTCTTATTTCTTTAAGCTTGGCTTTTCTATAGCCCTGTACATTGATATTTTATTAGATATTTTATGCCCATTTTATATCCTTACGCCTTTGTCATGAACTTGATTTTACTTAATATGTTTGGAATGACTATTGTACATGGCATGGTATGACAAGGAACTTGCATAACACGACAGTGACCCGTAGTGGTGCACTCCTGACATGACCAACCTGACTTGATAGTCGTCCGTCGTGGCGCACTCCTGACAAGTACCCTGACATGATTTATCTTGATAACTTGATAGTGGCCCGTGACGGTGCACTCCTGACTTGACATGACCTGATAACTTAGCTTGACCTGTCTTGACACCGTGGGTGGTTCTTTCTTGCTTGCTTATTAAATCCACTTGTCCAGTCTCGCATCATGTCTAGGATGGGACTCCGGAGTACCACGGTCAGGAGTACCTACCAAAATGGATTAAGGTTAATAACTAGAATAATACAGTAGTCATGAAGAGATGACACAGCTACAGGCAATTCCGTTACCTGGGCGCTCTTGGGATCTGTAGCCTGCCGACGAGTAGGGCACATTTCCAGCACACCGTCGCGTGTTGCACCCTCTAAGTCACCTAAGGGTACATTTGTCTCCCGGACGATGTACCCACCTGAAATCAACCCCTAATTTTTGACCTGGGTAACCTGGATGGTCTGCAGGGCTTGTGGCTGTGGAACAATCTCACTGCATCTTGTTAGTAATTAGGCTTGTGATAACCCTAGTTAGTTAAAGTAGTAAGCCGTAGGATCTGCTTGGCCGTGATTGATTGAATGAGGTATAACCAGTCTAGTCATGTCTTGATCCCATGCAAGATTGCTTCCTGTCTTGATTTCTTACATTACTTATCTTGCCGATAAATGGTGGGAAACCAAGCTCTGTTCAGATGAAGGGTTACAACCCCGGTCCTTGTTTGGTTTGCGGGTTGTAACCTGGCTATCGGAATAGTTCCATGGTTATCTCGTCGTATATCATCCTGACATGTTTTCGTAATTATAGTTTTTAATATTAGATTTTCTGTGCTGATTACTGGCTTTTGTTCTTATTTCGTGGCCCCCTTGTGGCACTTGCTCCTTTTGGGGTTGACCCAGCTGGTTTTGTGTGGCCAGATTTCGGAGCAGCTCCCGAGGATCTACCAAGCTTCTAGGTCGATGGTGGCGACTAGAAGGAACCCGGGCTACGAGTGGGTTTTCTATTTTGTTTCGCTCACTCTATTGTACAGTTATTCTTTTGAGGCGTTTAGCCGACGAGCACCTGTTAGCTCGATGCACTTTACTTACTGTCTGCCTACGGGCTGTAAACATGATTAACAAATCCTAGGGTTGATCATGTATGACTTAACTCTTGCTAGTCCTCGCATTTTGTACGACTAGCTTCATGATCAGCTGATATGTAATATTTGAGACGCCTTTTATTGTATATTTGGTGGTCAAACATCTTGTAATTATATTACTTGCTTGAGATTGAGACAATATGCTTGACCTTAAGAGACTGTTGGCTTGTAGCAAACCCTCATATCTAGACAGCCGTGACCGTATAGTTGAGATGTATTCTATTTCAATATACATAGCTGGCTATGTCTGCCCCCGCTCTCCAGTATTCTGGTTCTGGGGCGTGACAATTCCTATTTTATTTTTAGGTTATTATAGTGTATCAAACTGGGACAGGTATCAGGGATACCACTATAGTTTCTAAAATCTCTGGTATACATCAATGGTTGCAAATGCTACCCCAATCTTTTTCGAGTACAAGTGTTTACATGATCTATTTAGGGAAGGACTGAAGGCAATTCTGATTTTTTTTTCATGTCAATAGTGAAAACGGAAAAAAAAAAATCAAGCGACATAAATTATTTGGCAATTGTACCTCCTTTGGCCAATAAACTGCTGATGAGGAGTTTCTAGACAGTTCAGAGCCTGATGCAAATGAAGATGGTGTTCTTAGACATGGCGGAAATATTTTGATTAAGCTTCTTGGCGGAAATGGGTTGACATTAGCTGTAGTAAAGGGTGGAACATTGGAATGTTTTACTTCTGCTGGTGCTCTGAATATTGCTTATATACATATCTGCTTGAATGATTGCAGGATTTGGCAACTTCTGCAAGCCACGCTTTAAAAAAGTATCGTGGTCAAGGCCAAAGGCTACTAGATCTTCCTCGAGGGAGATCTATGTTATTGCTGGGGCACAATTTTTCGATAGAAAACTGAGAAGATGAAACAATTGTAAGAACAATGTTCCAACGCAACACTTCTAGGAAGGTTGCGTGAGTATAATGAAGATCTAAAAAGATCTCGTTTTAGTATTACGAGAATCTAAAAAGATTTCGTAATCCACAGCAATCGATCGTAGTACTTCTAAAAAGAAGATACAATCATAATTACTGGCAGCAATGAAGAAGATGACTGGCGAAAGATGGAAGAACTCCTGTTGGGGTGAATAATCATCGTTGCTCAAAGCTTTATTCGCCCTACACGAACAGCTTCCAGGAACCAGCAAGTTCGTCGGAGAACTTGGAACGCTCCTGCTCTTCTAACTCCTCGGATGGACACGAACTCCCGTGCAAAAGCAATGCTGGTGCGGTGCCTTTCCTCTCTCTCGAAGGCTGCTGGAATTCGCAAGTAAATTCCGATCAGAACTGTGTTAAAGAACACTTCTGAATTCTCTGTTTACTTGTGTTAAAAAACACTTCGTAAACTTTCTGTGGTGGCTTCTATTACTTGTATATCTTTCCTTGTGAGAGAGATGATGCATTATATAGGCCCTGCAGCAACTGCTCGGTTGCCACAAAGTTAGGGTCGTGGTAAAAACCATCCCGAACATGTAGCAACCGTCCAGAACGTGCAAACGCACGTTCTGCTGCAAGTTGCGCCAACTGCGCGCACCCTGCGCTCCTTGCACTCCGCGCGACAGAGCGCGCACTGAGCTGCGCACACTGTGCGCACTGCACGCATTGCGTACGCGGCGCACGCGGCGCAACCAGCGCGCCCGTGCAACCCGAGCAACCCGTGCAACCCAGCGCACCCGTGCAACCAAGCGCAACCTGGGCGCAACCAGCGCGCCCGCGCAACCCGAGCAACCCGCGCAACCCAGCGCAACCTGAGCGCAACCTGGACGCGTACCTGGGCAGCGCAACTGGGCTTGCGCAACTGGGCAGCGCAAGTGGCTCGCACAACGAGCGCAACTAAAACGCATTATGCGCCTAGCGACGATGCTGACGTGCTAAGTGTAAACTGCGCCAACAAAACGCCACATTACGCCTCATGAGCCCATGAGCCCGAGTCCGAGTCCGAGTCGCTAAGCCCCTACAGAGCTTAGCTACCATGGAAATAAATTTTCTAAGAGCAAAAAGCATGAATGCTTTCAATTGTTGATTTAGCCTTTTTCCCATTAGAAAAATAATCCCACATGGCACACCCATGTGCACCTCCACACCACATGTGCATCTCTAAACTAGCAAAGCTAATATATAGAGATACAAGTCCTTTGGTCTAGCCGATGTGGGACTAAAATTCACTTTGAAAAAGACCAAAACCCAACAATCTCCCACATATCTCTATATATGAGTATAAGTGTTTCCCACAGTAACTGTCCATCATGCATTAGGAGAGATATCGCTGACGACTTGAATCTTCCCGTATGGTTCAAACAACAGACTATAATACAAGAATGGACTAAGCCTTGAATTCTGCAACATAGCTGAAATTCTTTCCACTCACATAATGTAGTTACATGTGCTTCTGGCTACACATTAAAGGCCCTGTGCCAGCCTGGTTTCAGTGTATAATTTTGGGTGTCTACAAGTTTACCCTCAAGAGACGGCCTGATATCTCTTTGTCCATACACTATAGGTGAGTTCATTATAAAGAGAGATGGCATGAAGCGCTTTGCGCTTCCCTTGCGGTGCTACGCCGCTATGACATGGCTTAAAGCCGAGGCCTTACCCCGTACCGGGAACCTCATCGTAGTGTCATACTACTGTAGCATGAGGCAACCGCCTCTTTGTAGTGCCAAACTATCCAGCATGAAGCCTTAGTCTCCTTTGCGGTGTTACGCCGCAACGACATGGCTTGCAAGGCCGAGGCTTTATCCCTAACCGGGTACCTCATCGTGGTGTCGTGCCACTGTAACATGAGGAACTCCTCCTCTTTGTAGTGCTGACTACACCCCTCTTTATTTTTAACATACAACATTAGGCTAACTGCCTATTTGCAGTGCTACGCCGCTGTGACTTGGCCTGCAAAGCCGAGGCTTTATCATATTCCTGGGCAGCACCCCACATATAGGAACCTCATTGTGGAGTCACCCTACTGTAGCATGGATTTTCACTCCTTGCAGTGCTGCTCTACCGTGCTTCCTGTAAAGCACACCAGGCATTCACTCTGCCTGAGAACTCATTAAGGCAATTAAGCCAACCTTCCCACAGGAACCGTTTTTCGCAAAAAAACAACAGTAGACAACAGTGGTTATAGGTCCGTAACCTCTCCATATCCAATAGAACATGTACCCACCGTTCCTGATATTCTTCCAGTTAATGGTCCTCCCTTGAACCAAAAGCTAGATGCCTAGTAGATAAATCTTTGAACTAATAGCATAAAAATTTATGGTAGGAATACAATAACTAATATCAGAATGCCTTCAAGCCTATTTTACATGCTGAGTCATCGACCAGTTGGCGCTTGAGGTCCTTGGTGAACGGATCCGCCAGGTTTTCCTGACTCCGAACATGAATCACTACAATTACACCTTTCTTAATAAGATTGTGTACTGCCCTGTGCTTCAACCGCACAGTCCTCTTCTTCCCGTTGAAGAGGTCATTTGATGCCACCGCCGCAGTCGCCTGATTGTCGCAGTATATCGGTATCGCCGGTATTTACGCTCCAACCACTGGAAGATCATACATGAGCTCCCGAAGCCATTCTGCTTTCTCGACTGCGGTATCAAGTGCAAAGAACTCAGATTCCATGGATGACCGCGAGAGCATAGTCTGCTTCTTCGACTTCTACGATATAGCAGCTCCACCCATTGTGAAAATGAATCCACCTGTGGACCTCTCGCTCTCCACCTCTGAGCACCAGCTGGCATCACTGAAGCCTTCCACTACCTGCGGATCTCCGCTGTAATACAGTGCATATGTCTGAGCCTTCTTGAGATATCTCATAACCCGTTTCACAGCTTTCCAGTGTTCAACACCTGGGTTGCTCGTGAAACGACTCAGCATTCCCACGGCGAAAGCTATGTCAGGCCTTGTGGCAGTAGTAGCATACATCAAATTTTCGATTACGCTTGTATACTCCAGCTGCCTGACGCTTTTCCCCTGAATTAGGCTTCAGCTTTAGATCACACCTGTACGGCGTATCGATCCCTGAAAGATCCCGATACCCATAACGAGTGATCATTTTCTCAATATAATGAGACTGTGACAGCGCTAGTCCAGTGTCTGTC
This sequence comes from Iris pallida, assembly GCA_029216955.1. Taxonomy (NCBI): domain Eukaryota; kingdom Viridiplantae; phylum Streptophyta; class Magnoliopsida; order Asparagales; family Iridaceae; genus Iris; species Iris pallida. Next base: position 3,109,059 of record JANAVB010004599.1, on the reverse strand, counting down.
CGGATGATCTTGATCCCTAAGATCACATCAGCTTCCCCCAAGTCCTTCATACTGAACTTGCTCGAGATGAATTTCTTTGTCTTCGTGACATAGCTCATATCCGTACCTAGGATAAGCATGTCGTCCACGTACAGACAAACGATCATACCTCTTCCATCAGCGAACTTCGTGTAAACACACTTGTCGTCTCGCTGACCATGTAGCCATTTGACCTTATAACTTTGTCAAATTTCTCATGCCACATCTTGGGAGCCTGTTTAAGACCGTACAAAGATTTTACCAACTTGCAGACTTTGTCTTCAAGACCCTTGACGACAAATCCCTCTGGCTGTTGCATGTATATCTCTTCAGTCAGCTCGCCATTTAGGAAAGCCGTTTTCACATCCATCTGATGTATCACCATCTTATGTATCGCTGCAAGAGCAATCAACATTCTGATGGTAGTCATCCGGGCTACTGGAGCATACGTGTCAAAGTAGTCGATTCCCTGCTTCTGAGAAAACCCCTTGGCTACTAGCCTAGCCTTGAACTTGTCAATAGTTCCGTCTGCTTTCATCTTCTTCTTGAAGATCCATTTGCATCCGATGGGTTTTTCTCCTTCAGGAAGATCAACCAACACCCAAGTGTTATTGGAGGTGATTGATTCAATTTCATTGTCAATCGCCTCCCTTCAGAAAACCGCGTCTCTGGTCTTCATCGCCTCATCATAGGTAAGCGGATCTGCTTCCACATGATAGGTGACAAAGTCACTTTTGAAGTTCTTCGGCCTCCTCACTCGCTTCGTTGACGGCTCAGCGAGATCTGGTTCAATCGTTGTTTCAACAACATCTTCTTGGACCACTTCTTCATTGAAGACCTGCGCACCCTCATTATTCTCCGGAACATCCGCAAGAACAATATTCTTGTGCCTTGCAAATTTGTCTTCAAAATATTCTGCGTTGCGAGATTCAATGATATGATTTGACTCAATATCAAGAAATCTTCGAGCATCACTCTTCTCGGCATACCCCAAGAAGATCGTCTTAGTAGTCCTTGTCCCAAGCTTCTGAATCTTCAGATCTGGAAGCTTGATATATGCCAGACACCCCCACACTCGAATGACATTCAAGTTAGGTCTGACCTTGAACCAGAGTTCATGAGGAGTAACGTCTGAAGTTGCATGAAGCACTCTATTTAGAATAAAAGTGGCCGTCAATGCAGCTTCTCCCCAGTAGCACTTAGGAAGGCCAGCAGTCAACAACATTGAGTTAATCATTTCTGTTAACGTTCTGTTCTTCCTCTCTGCTACTCTATTTGATTGAGGAGAGTACGGAGCCGTAGTCTCATTGACAATTCCATGTTCTTTGCAGAACGATGCGAATTCATGAGACCTGTACTCCCCACCTCGATCACTTCTTATTCTTTTGAGTTATTGTCCAGTCTGCCGGTCAGCTTCGGCTCTGAACTCCTTGAACTTCTCGAATGCTTCGTCTTTAGCCTTCAGCAAGTAGACGAACGCATACTTTGAGAAGTCATCGATGAAGGTTATGAAATACTTCATCCCGGCCTTTGTAGAGAACTGTTTGAAGTCACAGATATCGGAGTGTACCAACTCCAGAAGATCTGTACTTCGATAAACCCGAGGAAAGGGTTTCCTTGTGATCTTTGTTTGAGCACAAACTTCACATTTCTCTACCTTACCCCCACACTTGGAGATAAGTCCTAGACTAGACATTCTGTTTATTCGTTTACAATGAACATGTCCTAGCCTATTATGCCACAACTCAAGAGTATAAGCAGAAGGAGTGATTGCATTAATTACATCAATTATATTTGACTGATTTACAAGCTGAATTTTGAACATTTCTTCGGTATAAAAAGTTTTCCCAAAATATGTTCCCTTGATAGACATCACCATCTGGCCAGCATTGATGTCCATCCTGAGGCCTGCGTTGCATAGTAGGCCTCATGAGATCAGGTTCTTGGCGATAGCAGGTACGTGCTTCACGCCTTGAAGTGTCAAAGACTTCCCCGAAGTCAGCTTCAACACCACCGTCCCGATCCCGAGCACTTCAGCTTGTGCCTGGTTCACCATCATAACTACTTCAGAAGTAGGTGTGTAGGTGGTGAACCACTCCTTACTGGAGCAGACATGGCAGGAGGCTCCAGTGTCTACCCACCAGTCAGAGTCAGTCCTTACCGCATCAACCTGCACAATCATAGCAACAACGTTAGTGATCATGGATACCTTACTAGGCTCTCCTTGCTCTGATTGCTTGGTCTTTGCTTTGCATTCACTTTTGAAGTGGCCCTTCTTGCCACACTTGAAACAAGACATCTGAGACTTTGCCTTCTTTCGCTTGAAGGAAGTCCCTTTCACGTTCAGATTGTTAGGATCCTTCTTCTTGCTGTGGAAAGCCGCCTGCTTTTTCCTTGGTTCCTTGGTATGAACCAGATTGGCGTTAGCCAATTGCCTGGACAGTGCGTCCACCGTCAGTTGAGCCCGCATCTGGTCCTCAACATAGATTTTCTGCAAGTGATCTTCAAGGCTGATCTTAAGCTTCTTCCTATGCATATTTGCATAGAACTTACTCCACCCAGCGGGGAGCTTTGAGACAATCCCTCCAACAACAAACTTGTCGGGGAGGGGCATCGCCTCGTCTTTCAACTTTTTTTGCAGTTTCAGAAATTCCTTTACCTGCGACAACATGGACTTCTCGTCCTCAAAGAGCCATTTGTGATATTTTTCAACCACAAATATCTTGCTCCTGTTTTTGTATTCTTCGTACAGTTTCTCCAGAGACTCCCATATATCTCTGGCAATTGGTTTTTTACTGTAAGATTCTGCTAGAGAATCCTCCATAGCATTCAGGATAAGCAGCCTGCAAATGCTATTTTCCCTTCTCCACTTGGCCTGAAGTTTATTAGCCGCAGTGATTGCGGCAGCAGACCCAGTATCTGGAATGGTAGGTTCCTCTTCAAGAAGCACGTGATCAACGTCTCTGAGTTGAAGAGTGAGATAAACCTTCCTCTTCCAGACTTGATAATACTCTCCATCAAACTTTTCTAACTTACAAAAGTCAGTATTGAGGAGTAAAGCATTAAAGTTTTCCATCGTAACAATAAAGCTTTGAGATTGTTATTGCCGGGGCACAATTTTTCGATGGAAAACTGAGAAGATGAAATAATTGTAAGAACAATGTTCCAACGCAACACTTCTAGGAAGGTTGCGTGAGTATAATGAAGATCTAAAAAGATCTCGTTTTAGTATTACGAGAATCTAAAAAAATTTCGTAATCCACAGCAATCGATCGTAGTACTTCTAAAAAGAAGATATAATCAGAATTACTGTCAGCAATGAAGAAGATGACTGGCGAAAGATGGAAGAACTCCTGCTGGGGTGAATAATCACCGTTGCTCAAAGCTTTATTCGCCCTACACGAACAGCTTCCAGGAACCAGCAAGTTCGTCGGAGAACTTGGAACACTCTTGCTCTTCTGACTCCTCGGATGGACACGAACTCCCGTGCAAAAGTAATGCTGGTGCGGCGCCTTTCCTCTCTCTCGAAGGCTGCTGGAATTCGGAAGTAAATTCCGATCAGAACTGTGTTAAAGAACACTTCTGAATTCTCTGTTTACTTGTGTTAAAAAACACTTCATAAACTTTCTGTGGTGGCTTCTATTACTTGTATATCTTTCCTTGTGAGAGAGAGGATGCCTTATATAGGCCCTGCAGCAACTGCTCGGTCACTACTAAAATAACCCCTTTTAGCGACGTCGTAAGACGTCGCTAAATAAGGTAAATCCGTCGCTAAAAGCTATTTGCGACGTATTTAGCGACGAAAATTGGATGTCGCGTATAGGCAAGTCGCAGATGACAATTTCGTCGCAGAACGTCGCTTTTTGCGACGTCACGTTTAGTGTCGCTAGACGTCGTAAAATGCGCGACAGATAGCGACGTAAGATTACGTCGCCAAAATAGCGACGTAGAGCGACCACTTTGCGACGCGGTAAACTATATATATGATGACATGGCATGGCAGCCACGTGGACACTTTAGCGACGCCTAGCGACAAAGTTAGCGACGTCCGCTCTCAGGTTGTCATATCCCACGTCAGCAGTTTAGCGACTTCTAGCGACGGTACGTCACTATTTAGCGACGTATAGCGACGTGTACATACCGTCGCTGTACGTCGCAAAACGTCGCTATACGTCGCAGATATTTTAAAAAAAAAAATTTTAAAAATATAATTGGTATTTTTGTTATGCTGTGTGTCTGTGTTTACAGTGTGTGTGAAGTGCAGTGTTCGAACCATCGACAGTAATCGAAACAGAGGGTGTCCCCGGGGGGAGAAGGGGAGGGTGTCGCCGGAGGGAGGGGTCGCCGGAGGGGAGGGTTCGCCGGGGGGAGAGGGGAGAGGGGGATCGAGCGCGCGGGAAGAAAAATTTTGGGTGAAATTTTTGTGATTTCGATCGGGCCAGGAGCCCTATATGAAATAAGACAGCGACGTATAAATTATACGTCGCTAAACGTCGCAATACAGCGACGTAAAAGGGACGTACGTCGCAAAACGTCGCCCGTCAGCGACGTAAAATATACTACGTCGCTGAACGTCGCTATGCAGCGACGTTCAGCGACGTGTAGCACAAGGAGTCGCTATAGGCAATTATCAGCGACGGCTTTTTCCGCCGTCGCTAATATACGTCGCTATTCTAGCATATTTTAGTAGTGGGTTGCCACAAAGTTAGGGTCGTGGTAAAAACCACCCCGAACATGTAGCAACCGCCCAGAACGTGCAAACGTACGTTCTGCTGCAAGTTGCGCCAACTGGGCGCACCCTGCGCTCCTTGCACTCCGCACGACAGAGCGCGCACTGAGCTGCGCACACTGCGCGCACTACACGCATTGCGCACGCGGCGCACGCGGCGCAACAATCGCGCCCGCGCAACCCGAGCAACCCGCGCAACCCAGCGCACCCGCACAACCAAGCGCAACATGGGCGCAACCAGCGCGCCCGCGCAACCCGAGCAACCCGAGCAACCCGCGCAACCCAGCGCAACCTGGGCGCAACCTGGAAGCGCACCTGGGCTGCGCAACTAGGCAGCGCAAGTGGCTCGCGCAACGAGCGCAACTAAAGCGCACTATGCGCCTAGCGACGATGCTGACGTGCTAAGTGCGCCAACAAAACGCCACGTTATGCCTCATGAGCCTAGGAGCCCGAGTCCGAGTCGCTAAGGGCTTAGCTCCCATGGAAATAAATTTTCCAAGAGCCAAAAGCATGAATGCTTTCAATTGTTGATTTAGCCTTTTTTTCCATTAGAAAAATAACCCCACATGACACATTCATGTGCACCTCCACACCACATGTGCATCTCTAAACTTGCAAAGCTAATATATAGAGATACAAGTCCTTTGGTCTAGCCGATGTGGGACTAAAATTCACTTTGAAAAAGACCAAAACCCAACAATCTATTCGATCTGTCAAGGTTTGCAGCAAGCCAGTAATGCAGTCACACTGATCTGGCGTTTCAAATGGTCAGTTATTCTTCAGTTCTGATTCGGAACTTATGAAATATGGAGAAAAACATTAGATCCCGAGGAATGTGGCAAAGACAATCAGCAACAGGGACCCTTAGCTAAGTGTCACAATTGTGTTGGAGTTGGTAGAATTATGATTATTTGTATGTACTTGCAAGCTCTCCTTAGTTAGTACTCTTGTAACATCACTTGATGTATTGGTTGAGGCCACAACATGAATTGTCTTCTGTATGCACCAAAAAAAAAAAAAAAAATCATTGGTCTTTGGTCTTTTTAGCTGCTCATCTTTGTTTTCAAATGGTATCTCTTCCTGTTTTTGCCACCAGTTGTATAGTCGTTTTATTTAATGTCGAGTCATGGTCAGAAGGTGCAAGAAACATCACTGGAACCAGATAATTCTGTTCTGCTTACACGTACGTATTCTGAATTATGTATCTTCAACATTCAGAAGATTTTCAGAAGATGTATACCTGATTGATATCTTCATCAGATAATTATTTCCTCGTATACATAATTGTCGTCTCGTATTCTGAATGCTAAGATGGTCAAAGACAATAATAATGTGGTCTTTAGTATTCGGAATGTTTTTAGAAAACTGAAGGGGACCACTGACAGCATATATATAAATTAACATAAATCTGATGGAAAAAAAAAGGAAAAAAGAGAGCAGCTGTTCTTCTCTTCCAAACAGAAAAGAAAAGAAAAGAAAAGAAAAGAATAATTAGTTTAGTTGCACTGGAACTAGATAACACAAGTGCAAATGAATAATTCCAGTTAGACCATTTACAAACAAACAAGAACTAGAGGTACTCCCAAGAATACTGAATCTTTCCATCACCGAATGTGCGTCCTTCCCATTGACCAAACCCCAGAGTCCCGCACAGCAGCCTGTAAATAAAAAAAATGCAGCAGGATCAGATTGGAACTTTGTCTGAGAATACATACGTAGAAGCATTTGATCAGAGTGCCATGAACTATGACAACAGGAGTGAATCTTACTTGTGCTTTCACTGAAGGGAAGATGTTCCAGAATCTAAGGGTTTCATCCCCAGCTCCAGTCACTATTGTCTGCACAAAATTCCGATGATGAGTTAAGTCGATGATGCTATTTATTCAAGAAAAAAAAGAGTCGATAATGCTAAAGTACATACACAAGTGAAACAGACCAAGTGATTCATAAACGAGCAAGCTACAATGCCACCTAGAAAAGCATAGATGTCGGTTGTCACTTGACTACACTGACTAGACCAGATTTTTGTAGATACTATTATGGTTCATCAGATTTTGTAGATATCAGATCGATTATGGGTTCATCAGATTTTGTAGATATCAGATCGATTATGGGTTATCATTACTATTGATCAGGATACTCTGGTTTCTAAACCTAGACCAATAGGGAATTTATTCTGTTTCTTGGATTAGCATACCTGACTTGGATTATGGGGTCTAGTATTTGAGGATCCAAACAATAAATTTTACATTTAGATCAGATTGTCTGGCCTTGGGTCCATTTCTACCCCAACTAGTTAGCATGAGAAAAAGCGACAGGAAGACAGTCATTTGATGAATTAGCAGCAAACCTGTCCATCTGGCGAAACAGCAAGGTAAAGTACCCGAAGAGTGTGACCAGTTAGAGTTGTGACCTGTTCAATTCATTCCAGTTAGATCTACTGAGATGTATTTAACTTACAAGAAAAAGATGACCTAAATATTATTCAGACAGTAAGCATATATTTCATGTCAAATTTTCAGAGCATAACCATATTCTTCAAATGAAATATGTAACTAGAACTCTACACAAGTTGGGTGTACTAGCAAAAACGAGTGGTAGTTGAGTAGAATGAGTAGTAATCATAATAATAATGACTCTGGTGATCTGAAGAAGCCAGCCGAGGAAAGAATTTAACACTTGATGCCCGTTTAACTCAAAATGGGAAACATAATGTCTTAATTGATGTCAGTTTTACAGAATATCCTAAATGCTATTGGGTTATATAGTGAGAATTAGACAGTGTGTTGCATAGACACGGACATGGCCGATACGGACACTATACACATGAATATATATATCTACAATTGTATACAAATTATTTATATTAAATTGATAATATCCATATCTATTTATGTCTTTATGCATGTCCTGGATAGCAACTACTAAAAACCTACTTAAAAATAAATGTTACTTTAAAATATCTAAACTATGCTCTGGAATTTGAAAACTAGATATGTGAGGACCCATTCAACATGAATGTCGAGGAAATGTCATGTCCAATATGAGCTAGGTAAGCATGTGGATCCATGCTACTTAGATTATCCTCAATGTCTTCCTTCACCGAGGAGAATGATTTCAAGTTCTTTGTTCTTCAAAGTTGTAAAAGAACTTAAGACCTAAGGAGAATGGAACATATGATTTGTTTTGGAAATGGTTCCTGTGTATAGACAAATTATGGAGATCAAGCCTTTGACATGGGGCAGAAAGTCTCTTAACCTTAAACTTTTGAGACTTGTGATATTAATTGAATTATCTCTTCTTTTCATTAATCACCCAACTTATTTGATGCTTTGGGCGTAGAATGTGTAATATATTGGATTGATCCACAAATATACCAAACATATAGCTTATGGTTTACCATGAGAATCAAATACGGAAACCCTACATTGTCAATAATAGTGACAAGCATTTGAACATGATTTTGGAGACTTCAATGTGGAGCTTGATTATATCTCTCATTTCAAATCAATTGGGTTGATTCACAACTATAGTAACTAATTAGATAACTAGTTTGAGAAGTCTAGTATTAGCGCAAAAGTTCTCAATGCAAATTTTCACAAGAGGATTGATAGCAGATGAAAGAACAATGGAAAATTTCAGTCACAACATTCAACTTTGCTGAAATTGAACTGACAGAACAAACTTTGGTAAAATTCTGATAAGAGGATTAAAATACCCTTTCATTTGGCGTTTGAATGAAAAGGACACAAGAACATGCCTTTTGATAGGACGTTTCCAATGAAAAATATGTTAGGTTTAAGAAACTAGTTTGCATTAGGTTTTGTTTAGAAATTTTATAAAAACTCCCATCCTAAAGGCATTTCTTATCAAGGGCATTTTTTGTGAAAAAAAACTCATTGCATAGGCGCTTTCTTGTCAAGGGCGTTCTTACCAAGGGCATTTTTTGTCAAGAAAGCGCCAACGCAGTGGGGTTTTGTGAAACAAAACCCATTGCATAGGTGATTTCTTATCAAGGGTGTTCTTATCAAGGGCGTTCTTATCAAGGGCATTTTTTGTGAAAAAACCCCATTGCATAGGCGCTTTCTTGACAAAAAATGTCCTTGGGATGGGCATTTTTATTAATTTTATTTTATTTAGTTTATACTATTTTGTGTGTTTCTGTGTTAAAAAAGGATGGATGTAATGGGTGGGTGTTAGAAAAAAATGAAATAAAAAAGAAAAAGTGGTATAATGGTTATATTACTATTTACAACGGATAGTTTGCAACGGTTAGATTATCTTCAAACTCTTTATAATTTCTCCAAAAAAAAAAATCAACTCTTCAAACTCACATTTCATCTCTCCAAACTTACAATACATCTCTCTAGACTTCCTACTCTTCTCCAACTCTCTACAAACTCTTCCTACCACTATTTAGAAGTCAATTTTCTCGACTATAACTATCGCAACTTTTTTGTTCTAATTCTCTCCACACTCTATTCAGAATCGTTTTTCTATCATATATGAATTCATAATAAGGTGAATTTTTACAGATACTTTTTCATTATTAGATAATGATATGCATGTAATTTTGCTGTTCAAAGTAATTTAGGTTCATCTTGTATAAAGATTTAAATAGATAATAATCAAAATTTTAATGTTGGTCATAGTTCTTCAAACCAAATTGAAAAGAACATTGATGAAGGAAATACTGATGATTTAATTGAAGGTTTAGGTTATTATTTAGATTATAATTTAGATGCTCGTTGACGATTGGGGGCGCTTGTAGGGAGGGGGCTGTCGGCAGGGGGTGCAACAGGTGGGGAGTAGTGGCACTGCGCGAGTGGGGGGGGGGGGGGGGCGAAGAAGACGACGGTGTTGGTCAAAAGAGTTGACTGTTAGTGAGAGACAATTTCCGTCAAAAGTTGAGGGTTACTTGCATTATGGTAATTGGGTGCGGTGCACCTTGAATTTTGGGTAAAAAAGGTGGGGTATAACTCAAATTTTTCATTATTAATTCTTATATGATGGAAAACGCTCGCTAACAATATTTTGTAAATTATCTAATATAATATTTTGATACGTGAAAACAAGTTGAGTTGTATCTTCTTCCTAAGATTATCCTTTTAGTATCATCATGGAAGCAAATTATTGTTAGCATTTGATCCATGGTGAAGAGCTTTTGAACAGAGTGTGAAAAGAAATGATAGGTGTAGTAGAACGAGCCTGTTGATATAGCTTAGAAAATTAGCTTCTAAACAGTGATAGGAAGAGTTTGTAAAGAGTTTAGAGAGGGTTGGAGAAGAGTAGAAAGTCCGGAGAGGGATGAATTGTGAGTTTGGAATGAGTTTGAAGAGTTGAAAGAAATTTGGAGAGTATATTTTGTAAATTATCTAATATGATATTTTGACTATTAGTGGGAGACAATTTTAGTCAAAAGTTGAGGATTTCTTGCATTATGGTAATTGGACGCGGTGCACCTTGATTTTGGATAAAAAAAGTGGAGGGTAATTCAAAATTTCTCATTATGAATTCTTATATGATAGAAAACGCTCGCTAATATTATTTTGTTAATTATCTAATATGATATTTTGATACATGAAAAGTTGAGTTGTATCTTCTTCTGTCACTTCCCGTTCCCAGAATACGTATTTATTTAATATTTATCATGCATTTGTTCTGTATTTAAATTCTTCAATTTTGCGCTTATTAATTTTCCTGTATTTTATTTTCTGCTTTTTCTTGGCTCTTGGTTCATTTCGGTTCATGGTAAACCAACTTGGTGAACATGGAAAGGAATGGATGGCTTGGATTTGGTGGAGAGAATGAATGGTGGAGATCCACTTGACTTTGATATAAAAGTTCTTCTTTCATTCTCTCTCTTCATTCATTCACATTTACTTCTCCACCAAACCCTAACCCACTTGTGAGAGGCAAGTACATCTTGCACACCATGAGGAATTTCATGCATTCCCATTTATTTTTAGTCTATGTTGTTCATCTTCTCTTCCTCTACAAGTTTAGGTCTTGAAGTTCTTGATTTCCATGGATGGTTGGGTGTAGATCTAAGTTTTAAGTTTTGGTTTTCATATGGATTTTATGGTTTTGATCTATCAAACTTTGTTGTTTTCGAAAATAAGTGGTTCCATGTTGTAGAGAATTTAATTCTACCAAAGTTTGGCTTTTGAAAAGTTAGATTCCGATTTATTTTGAGGAAGTTATGGCCAAAACAATTTTGGTCAAACTTGTATGTTCATCTGCAGCATGAACCGCATGTCGCAGTAGAGCCGCATAGATATCGCGGTTGGGCCGCATGAGGCACATGTCGCAGTAGAGCCGCATAGATGTCGCGGTTGGGCCGCATAGGCCGCATGTCGCAGTTGAGCCGCATATGGTGCCGCGAATGAGCCGCATGGGGCACATGTCGCAGTTGAGCCGCATGATGTCGCAGTTGGGCCGCATAAGCTGTATGTCGCAGTTGAGCCGCATATGGTGTCGCGGTTGGGCCGCATAGGCTGCATGTCGCAGTAGCCGCATATGGTGTCGCGGTTGGGCCGCATAGGCCGTATGTCGCAGTTGAGCCGCATATGGTGTCGCAGTAGGACCGCATGAGCCGCATGTCGCAGTAGGTCCGCATGCATGTCGCAGAATAGGCCGCATATGCCTATTTTGGTTGTTTCTGACTGTTATATGTCTTATTTTGACTGAATTATGACTAGAATTTCTTTCAACTCCCAACATGAAAGTTGTAGATCTTTTTCTTGGCTTCAAGAATGTGTTACCAACTATTTTATGCTAGTTATAGACTCGACCATGCTTAATATTAATTTGACTTTCATGTCTTGTCACGAATTGACCCCGACTGTTACTTTGACTAATAATTGATCATGCGTTCCTAGTTGGAACTAAGAGACTGGCTAGTCGTCTTATTGAATTGAATGAATGAGACACGTTTATATTAATTATGAACTATTGTAATCGACTGGCTGATCCCGAATATTGACATACAGGCACATGCAGGCTTCAATTTATTTATTTATTTATTTATTTATTTTACAAAAGCAGCATGTGTACTTTATGGTCAAGGCATGATTACTCCGTGGTTAGTTCTGATTGTTGCATTACGCTATGTAAGACCTGCAACCTAACCGCACTGGTATCGTTGTAGAGTTGTACATATCGTACCCCGTACGAAAGTACTCATTTGAATGACCATGACCCACGGCATGGGATTTTACTTAACGTAGAGACTATTAAGTTAAATAAAATAATGATTGCATAGAGAGAATGGATTCCCGAGTTCTTACATGGCAGCCCTCTTGGGACTAGTAGTGCCCGACAGGCCGGCTGGTCCCCACAGATACTGCAAATCTGCCACACGGACAAGGAGCGGTATCTGGTTATATTATCTATTGTATATTGTATATTGATGACGGGCGTCCTGCTGGGACTCGTCTAATTCATGATTGGCGCAATTGATTGACTGGGTAAACTAGTCTTGCTTGCACATAGTAAGAACTGAGGAATCCCTATTGCATAATTCCAAGATAACTTGGAACTCACAGTAGCAAACCGTAGTAGTTGAATGGCCGTTTAAATTAATTTGTTTGTGTACTGTATGTCCTCTGTTACCTAACTGAGATGATCAGAATGTCAGGATATGACGTGCCAACTTCTGTCCTTGTTTGGTTGGGAGGTTGGTTCGAAGTGTCGTGATACTATGTGAATCCCAGTAGAAAGCAGAGATCTATTTAATCCCTCATATCGTGCTTCCTTGCGGTACTTGCTGTTAGAGGTCTAACCTCTCTGGTTTTGCATGGCCAGATTTAGAGCCGGTCCCCGAGGATCCAGCTTACTTCTACCTCCACGATGGTCAACACTAGAGGGATGATCGCAGGAGGGCTAGAGTGGGTTTTCTTACTTCTCCGCTCGTTTTGTTAAATACTTTATACTTTGCCGTTTGGCACCGACATGTTAGTCGGATTGTCTTGTACCTACTTTTGCATAATTGTAACTATGTCAGGCTGCAGCTGATAACAATTGTGTATACTGACTACATCATCTGGCTGTGTTTTGTAAAGCCAGATATCAAGAACATTTTGACTGAGCGTTTGGGACGCCTTACTGCTTTATCTCACAGGTTCTCTATTTCTGTTTCTTGTTTGAATGATTGAGACAATAGATGTGAAGTGACCATAGGAGACTTTCATGTAGTATGCACCCCCTCGTCTTGTTAGACAGCATTGATCGTATTATACGGTATTCATCTACCCGTAATACGTAGCTGGCTGAGTCATTCCTCCGCTCTCCAGTATTCTGGTTCTGGTGCGTGACATCTTCCTAAGATTATCCGTTTAGTATCTTCATGGAAGCAAATTATTGTTAGCATTTGATCCATGGTGAAGAGCTTTTGAACAGAGTGTGAAAAGTAATGATAGTTGTAGTAGAACGAGCCTGTCGATATAGCTGAGAAAATTGGCTTCTAAATAGTGTAGGAAGAGTTTGTTTAGTTTAGAGAGGGTTGGAGAAGAGTAGAAAGTCTGGAGAGCGATAAATTGTGAGTTTGGAATGAGTTTGAAGTTGAAAGAAATTTGGGGAGTATATAACCGTTGATATAGCTGAGAAAATTGGCTTCTAAATAGTGTAGGAAGAGTTTGTTTAGTTTAGAGAGGGTTGGAGAAGAGTAGAAAGTCTGGAGAGCGATAAATTGTGAGTTTGGAATGAGTTTGAAGTTGAAAGAAATTTGGGGAGTATATAACCGTTGCAGTTGTAAATAGTAAATACAATCGTTACACCACTTTTTTCTTTTTTTTCACTTTTGTTTCTACCACCCATCTATTAGACCCACTCATTTTCTTTTAACAAACAAAACTATATAAACTAAATTAAAAAATTAAAAATTAAAAACGTCCATCCCAAGGGCTTTTCTGTCAAGAAATGCTCTTACAATGGACATTTATTTCACATAAAACGCCCATGCAAAGGGCATTTTCTTGACAAGAAACGCCATTGGGATGGACATTTTTTCTTAAACCAAGCCTATCTTTGTTGGAAATACCCAATCAAAGAGCGTATTTTGGCATTTTCATTCAAAACATCCAATCAAAGGAGAATTTTACCAAAGTTTGTTTTGTCAATCCAATTTTAGCATAGTTGGATGACGTGACTGAAATTTTTCGAAAGAACAATCATTGTTTGCCGCTTTTCATACCTATTAGCGACGGAAAGTTCATATGAACTCTTCCTTTTGACTATATTGAAGGGGAAATGGATATAAGATATATGCGGTCGTTTATTATTACAGAATTTGTAAGAAACTGTAATCATGAAGACAAACTTTTAATGGCAATAAAAACATAGTTGCAGAATTAGATAAAAGTTGTTCTTTCCTTTTCATTCGAGGGGTACTGTTGACTTTCTATACCTATCAGCGACCGATAGTTCATATGAACTTTTTTTTTTTTTAAATCACACGCACACACACAATTGGGGGACTCGAACCTTGTCGGCCCCTCTGGATGTCCGCTCTAATACCACTAGGCTAGAGAGCTCGGACTTCCTTTTTACTATTTTGAGAGGAGAAGTTGGAAAGAAAACATATACATGCGCACTACAGTCATTTATTATTAAAAATTCAGAGGAAATTCGGAAGTCATGAATGGGGAAAAACTTGGCAATGATAATTTGCTTAAAAGTTAAAACATAGTCTTAGAATTTGGTAGACTGGTTCAAACTTGCTCCTAATTAAAGACAGAAATGGATGAAAATCATTAACATCCAATAATAAAAACGTTGTTGCTGAAAATGCATCTCCTAATAAAGCATAAATGGATAAAAAATCGTTAATATCAAATAATAAAATGCCGTTGAAAATGTATATAATTGAATATGGTCAAATAATTGAAAGTCATACATGTACACTACAGTCATTTATTTTTAAGAATTCAGACGGAATTTGAAAGTCATGAATGAAGAAAAACTTGGCAATCATAATTTGCTTAAAACATAGTTTAAGAATTCAGGAGTACTGTTTACTTTCTATACCTATCAGCGACGGATAGTTCATTTGACCTTTTACTTTTTACTATTTTGAAGGAATAAGATGGATATAAACCATATTTGGTTATACATGTACACTACAGTCATTTATTATTAAGAATTCAGAAGAAATTTGAAAGTTATGAATGAAGAAAAACGTGGCAATGATAATTTGCTTAAAACATAGTTTAAGAATTCAGGGGTACTGTTGACTTTCTATACCTATCAGCGACGGATAGTTCGTATGAACTTTTCCTTTTTACTATTTTGATGGAAGAAGATGGATATAAACCATATTTGGTTATACATGTACACTACAGTCATTTATTATTAAGAATTCAGAGGAACTTTGAAAGTCATGAATGAAGAAAAACTTGGCAATGATAATTTGCTTAAAACATAGTTTAAGAATTCAGGGGTACTGTTGACTTTCTATACCTATCAGCGACGGATAGTTCGTATGAACTTTTCCTTTTTACTATTTTGATGGAAGAAGATGGATATAAACCATATTTGGTTATACATGTACACTACAGTCATTTATTATTAAAAATTCAGAGGAACTTTGAAAGTCATGAACGAAGAAAAACTTGGCAATGATAATTTGCTTAAAACATAGTTTAAGAATTCAGGGGTACTGTTGACTTCTATACCTATCAGTGACGGATAGTTCGTATGAACTTTTCCTTTTTATTATTTTGATGGAAGAAGATGGATACAAACCATATTTGGTTATACATGTACACTACAGTCATTTATTATTAAGAATTCAGAGGAACTTTGAAAGTCATGAATGAAGAAAAACTTGACAATGATAATTTGCTTAAAAATAGTTTTAGGATTTGGTAGACATTAACCAGATTCAAACTTGCTCCTAATAAAGACAGAAATGGATTAAAAAAATTCTTTAGTTGTTGCTGAAATTCATATATCTATCAAAAGCCAAAGTTCTCATGGTCAAATTTAACAAGATATGCATAATTCTCATGGCCTAACTTGTGATTTGCTCCTGGGCCAGTCATAACGGAATGCATCAATGTCTAGTATTATTCCTAACGCTGAGGCATTTTTAAGGGAGTAAGGGTGATACTAAATTCCTAATTGATGTAGCCATACCACCGCGAGAGTGTCAGTGTGATGACGGATAGTTCGTATGAACTTTTCCTTTTTATTATTTTGATGGAAGAAGATGGATACAAACCATATTTGGTTATACATGTACACTACAGTCATTTATTATTAAGAATTCAGAGGAACTTTGAAAGTCATGAATGAAGAAAAACTTGACAATGATAATTTGCTTAAAAATAGTTTTAGGATTTGGTAGACATTAACCAGATTCAAACTTGCTCCTAATAAAGACAGAAATGGATTAAAAAAATTCTTTAGTTGTTGCTGAAATTCATATATCTATCAAAAGCCAAAGTTCTCATGGTCAAATTTAATTGAATGTTCAAGATATGCATAATTCTCATGTCCTAACTTGTGATTTGCTCCTGGGCCAGTCATAACGGAATGCATCAATGTCTAGTATTATTCCTAACGCTGAGGCATTTTTAAGGGAGTAAGGGTGATACTAAATTCCTAATTGATGTAGCCATACCACCGCGAGAGTGTCAGTGTGATGACACTACAAAATGACTAGAGCAAGTAGAGGCTAATAGTGGGCTTAATGTGTTTCCATCTTTCCATCAACAAAGGTTCTGCTTCAGCCCAATGTAACTAACTAATAGGGATCAAGGTTCTGCTAATTCGAGAGTTTGCCCCGGGCCGGAATGGGCCCCCTATACATAATGTTAAAAAAAAAAACTAATAAAAATATAACAAAAAAATTGTTTCCATTGAGATTTGAACTATAGATCTATAGTATATAAGGCTACCAAGATAACCACTATACTACAACTCTTTTGAATTAAAAGTGGCCCATAGGACATCTTTATTCTATTCTAGATATGTCAATGTTGATGTCCCTGTAATTTTTGGGCCCTGGGCCGTCGTCCATCCTACTCTGGGCAGTAGAGGAAGGGGAGAGAGATGGGAGAAGAAAAAAAAAAAGGGAGGAGAGAGAGGACGGAGGAAATAAAAAGGAAGACAGGGAGAGTCAGAAGGTAGGGCCCATAGAATAGGAGGCGACACAACTTAAAACAGATGGGACAAAATGACTTTTAAACTTTTTTTTTTTTAATTTTCTTTTGAATCTTTAAAACTAGTTTGTTGAGAGAGAGGGTTGTAGCAAAGAGTTTGTCGATATGGTTATGTACCAAAGAGGGGTTGTAACAAAGAGACTTGTCAACATGGGGTTAGGATGTACCACATTTGTAGGAGGAAAAAGGGAGGGGGGAAGGGGGGGGGGGGGGGGGGGGGGGGGGGGGGGGGGGGGGGTTTACAAAATTTCCTCAAATATGAACTTCAGATGCACTAACGCAAAACATGGCGATAAAATCCAATATAATATCTTTTGCAATGTAGATCAAACGCAATGTTGGGCACGGGATATCGAAGAGAAGTTTTTGGGCTAAAGATTCCTTTTTGTTAAAAACTAATGGGCATCCTCAATCAATTATTGACCCTACTTGTTCAAGAGGGTGTTCACCCCCAAAGTTCTCCCCAACTGCATACATACAACAAAGATAACCAAGTAACCTTGTGCAACATGGCAAATTTTATTGAGAGGCATCAAAGAAAAGAAAAAACTGATCAATGTGTATTTCAGAGGTTGTCCATAATCCTTCATCATTAGATAAACCTCATATTAGTATTCCAAATCGATAATCTTGCAGCTATGACACTAAATTTTGAAAAAAAGAAAAGAAACAGAGACTATTATGAAGGATTATGGACAACCTCTGAAATACACATTGATCAGTTGATCTAATGTGCAGGTAATTTTCTTTGGAGAACTTGAGCTTACCTTTGTCAAAGATGGATATTTCCAGACCATGATCTGATTCTGGGAATACCCATGAGTGCTAACCAGTTCATTCACATTTTTAGACCATGCTAGATTGCAAACCTGCGAAAGAGTTGAAATTTTTCAGAACATCTGTGAAGTTAACATACTCCTCGTCCTCTTGAACAATGTAGTTCCTATAACATAATCAAGATGTGCAGCACCTGGCTCCCTGTGTCGACACACTTCAGCATGGCACTATTAGTGGTGTTCCAGAAGCGGATGCATCGATCAGCAGTTCCACCTCCTGATGCAAGAAGGCCATGTTGGTGAGGAGACCAGGCAATGGCTTTGACAGCAGCTGTATGCTCTGTAAATTTTGATACCGGATGCTGAGAATGTTGGTTCCAAACTAGGAGCTGATTCATAGAGCACCCATTTATAAGCTCAAAATCGAATTCTCAAATTGAAACAAATGTAAAATAAAAAAAGTGAGGAACAATTTATTTACCTGGTTGTCATTTCCACCAGATGCAAGTTCTCGATCATCATGTGACCATTTCAATCCGCAAACCTAATAATAATAACAAACATTCAATTTCGTATGGTTACAAGCCCTCTTTCTAAGAATTTATCTTGAGGCTCACCTCCGACCTATGACCAACAAGCTTGCTAGTGAAATCATTTGAAACCCGCAGATCGTGCTGAAGAATGTTCTTGTCTCTGCTTCCGGATGCTAAGATGCAAGAACTCCATGCTAGAACTCCAGTCCTTGTTGGATGGCCTCCCATATTCCGGACTCTCTTGCATCTCGTGCCGTCCCAAATCTGTCCACATTTTGCAACCATGATTTACCTTTGGGGGTTTTGTTTGATCAAATTGGTTACTGTTTTAATGCTAAGTTTTTCTAGCATATGCAAAATTAGTCTTCTTCCTCGGAAATTTATCTATAAACTAAGATGAATATGATGTTGATATACCTGGATTTACCTTTGGTGTTTTGTTTGATCAAATTGATTAGTCTTGTTCCACAGTTTTCAACCATGATTTACCTTTGGTATTTTGTTTGATCAAATTGGTTAGTGTTTTAATGCTGATAAAAACATCCATGATGTATGCAATAGCCAAGTTTTTCTAGCATACGCAACGAAATTAGTCATGTTCCTCGGAAAATTATATAAAACTAAGATGAATATGATGTTTGATCAAATTGATTAGTCTTGTTCCACAGTTTTCAACCATGATTTACCTTTGATGTTTTGTTTGATCAAATTGGTTAGTGTTTTAATGCCGATAAAAACATCCATAGATGCATGCAATAGCCAAGTTTTTCTAGCATATGCAACGAAATTAGTCATGTTCCTCGAAAAATTATATAAAACTAAGATGAATATCATGTTGATATACCTGGATATCTCCAAGGGTGGTTCCAATCGCAAGGTAGGAGCCCTCCCTAGTCCATTGCACCGAGCAGACTCCATCTCTGTTCCCCAAATCACATAGCTTAGTCACCTGAACCGCAGGTTGATGTTGAAGTGTTAACTTGAAACAAAACGTTAGGGATCAAAATTGTATGATTGTTCAGTGATGAGAGGGGGGGTCACCTTGCTGGAGGATGCATTCCATAGGTAGACACAAGTGCCGAGCCCGACGGCCAGCATGTTTTGGGACGACCAATCTACAAGGTTCAGATAGAAATCATCTTGAAGAGATGGAGCATCCAAAACCTGCGAAAAGGTAAAACAAAATGTACTTTTATCCACAGTACAGAGCCCATTAACTATGATGAATGTGTTGTTATGGATTCATGTTAATTAGTCGATCTCTAGAAATATTCTTGTTATTGCTTCGACTACTCGTACATCTTTTAGATTTAATATTTTGTTGCACATTACCTTGTGGGCTGTCTTGGGTACCTTAGATTCTTTCTAGGTACCTTGGGAGGCAAGGGCCAAACTACTCAAGGACTATGTTTTTTCGTATAAGTCAGCCCACATCTCATTTTTTGTTCGTCATTGTTGGAGAGATGGCGGTCCCGCCCAATATATGGATTCCAAACATTCGTAATTTGCAAGTGAAGTAGTCGACATCTAGAAATATTCTTATTATTGCTTCGACTACTCGTACCTATTTTAGATTTAATATTTTGTTGCACATTACCTTACGGGCTGTATTGTGTATCTTTCTAGGTACCTTGGTACTCAAGAGGTGAGGTGGACTCCAATCCAACCAAAAAAAATATATGTATTTTTTTATACAAGTCTGCCCACATCTCACCCATCCAATCCATCATACTGGTTCCTGCTTTGTTGGATTCCAAACAAATATTTGTGATTTGCAAGTGAATTAGTCGATCTCTAGAAATATTGTTGTTATTGCTTCGACTACTCATACCTATTTTAGATTTAATATTTTGTTGCACATTACCTTATGGAACTACTCAAGGGCTGAGGTGGACTCCAGTCCAACCAAAAAAAGAATTCATGTTTTTTTTTCCATATAAGTCAGCCCACATCTCCCCCATCAAATCCATTCTACTGGTTCCCGCTTTTTTGGATTCCAAACAAATATTCGTGATTTGCATGTGATAGTGGATCTCTAGAAATATTCTTGTTATTGCTTCGACTACTAAGTAACATCCTTCTAGTTTAATGTTTTGTTGCACATTACCTTGTGGGCCGTCTTGGGTATCTTTCTAGGTACCTTGGGAGGGACCGCGGTCTCGCCCAACCCACCTCCGTCGTGACCCAAGACCGAGAGCGGGGAGCTCGGCGCGGAGTGGTCCATCTTGTACCTGAACATGTTCTTGTTCGGGCTGACCGGGGACCCCAGCTGCCCGCCGCCGGGGGAGCTCGGCAGCGGGTCGGTCCCGAAGAGCTCGGCGCGGAGGAGCCTGGAGTAGAGCTCGTTGCCCCCCTCCTTCGCCGGGGAGTCCTTCTCGAGCAGCGCCAGGCTCTGGAGCCTCGACGAGGACCGGCACGGGATGAACCTGTCGCTGTAGGTGGTCTTGGAGGGGGATGGGGTCTTGGGGAAGATCGGGAGGTGGGTCGGCATCGGGTCGAGCCGGAGGGAGGTCTCCATGCCTGCCGGGAGGTTCAGCCGGGTCTTCTTCGGATCCATTGGAGCTTGTCAAGGAATGGCTTGAGAGAATGGAGAGTGAAGAGAGAGAGAGAGAGAGAGAGAGAGAGAGCTCAATGGGAGATGGTGAGTGTTGTTATTATCATGGTTGGGCCGGGGTTGGTTTGGTTTGTTTTTTTTTCTAACGGTCATATTGGACAGGTCGGGGAAGGGTTTAATTTAGTACATAGGAGGAAAAGGAAAGGAGCGTCTGAGCAGAAGTAGCCGTTGGGGACGTCTCGAGTTTGAATTTTAATTATTCGGGAGACGAATAATAGCACATGGGCAGATATTCGTTTTGACAGGAGAAGAAGCTTGAGCTGCCTGTGAAAGAAATCTTCTCTGCTTTCATAAGCTATCCCGGATATAAACTAAGCTACTACGAATAAAAACAAGCATGTTACCGACAGCTTTGGATAATCAAGTTTTACAAATGTAAAAAATAAAAAAAATAAAAGAAACTCAGCAGCAGAACTAAGACAGTTTGGGATTGTTGTTTCTTTTATAAAATTAGATAAGATAAGCAACTTTTGGCAACAACTCATGAAGTGAATTTAAAAGCCATTTCAAAATTGAATTGATAATATTCCCCAAAAAATTGAAATTGTTTCAAAGAAAGAGAGAGAGAGAGAGAGAGAGAGAGAGAGAGAGAACCAAATAAGCAATCTCAAACCCAACCAAAGTGTTACTAATGTGAAGCCACGAGCTCCACAATGCGGGAGAAGCGTGGTTTGGAATGTCGATGCTGTGTAGACGATGCCCGAAACAGACGGTGTAAGGGATAAAATATATACCATCAAAAGTATATCGTAGGTGTTTGGATTCATGGGAGAACAAAAGAGAGGAGTCTTTGGAAGAATTTTGGATATATTGGTTAAGTTTGAAATACTTGAAAAGTTTTATGTAAGCGAAGGCAAATGAGAAAACCCTAGCCGGTCTAATAAAAAAAGACAAGTTATATGGGTACATCAAAATATGATCATGGCTAGTCCGGATTGTGGCTAGTCCAATTTTTTTTTATTTTTTACAAGGCTAGTCCAATTTTTTGATCTTGGCTGTCCCAAATTTTTCTCCCCCCCCCCCCCCCCCCCCCTCAAAACCCATTATTTTTCCTTCATTTGCAAAATCTCTTCTCTCTCTTCCAAAACCCTCACCCCTCTCTTCTTCTTCTTCCTCTTCTCCTCCACCTCTCCTCAATCTCCAACATCTTCCTCTTCTCATCCACAACTCCTAAATCTCCAACATCTTCCACTTCTCCTCCACCTTCCTCCTCTTTTGAAGAAATTAATTCAAGCACCCAAATTCTTTCTCAATTTATTTCCAAAACCGTAGAAATTAATTTGAAAAATTCAAGCCTCAATTACATTGTTTATTTCAATTATTTGTAGCTCATTTGAATGAATTAAACTACATTCAGAGTGAGAAATTATCCATTTAAATTAAACCCAAGTATGAACGAACGAGAAAACTCCGCGTCGACATGGACTGTCCAATTTTCTGGCAGTCCTACAAACTGAATTGACTGCCAGAAAACTGGGCAGTCCTAAGTCACAGCATGTGAAACTTAGGACTGTCCATTCTTCTGGCAGTCCAACATACAGACTGGACTGCCAGATAGTTGGACAGTCCAAAGTTACACATGCTGTGAGTTGGACTGCCTATTCTTCTGGCAGTCCAACATACAGTAAGGACTGCCAGAAAAATGGGTAGTCTTTTGTTTCACATGCTGTGACTTAGGACTGTCCAATTTTTTGGCAGTACATTCAGTTTGTAGGACTGCCAGAAAATTTGGCAGTCCTTATTTACACTAGTTGAACAGCAATATTATGGTTTCCACCAATATTAGGGTTTGTGCATTATGAGGAGCCTTTGGGTGCCATCAAAATTGAAAATGAGAAAAAAAATTAGGGTTTGATTTTTGGGTATTTTTTTTTCTCATTTTCTTCTTCTCCGTCAATTGAAAATCGAAATTCTAAATGGGAAGAAAATTAGGGTTTAAACCCCATTATACTTGGAGATAGTGAGAATGAATTGAGAAAGAAAATTAGGGTTTAAACCCCATCAAAATTCTCATTTTTGTTGTTCTTGTTGTTCTTGTTCTTGTTTTTCTTGTTGTTCTTGTTCTTGTTTTTCTTGTTCTTCTTCTTGGATGAGTTGAGGAAGAAGAAGAGCAAAATTAGAAAAATTGACTTTTATACTAAAGAGTGGGATAGCCATGATCACTTTCTTCAATGACAAACTTGTAAATAAACGAAAGTTCAAAATAGACCAGCAAGATCATATTTTGATGTGTCCTTATAACGATGCAAAAACATAAATACCCTTAACTACAGCCAACATAGGTGACCATATTCCACTACATAGGCTACTAGAACATAAAGGAAAGTGCGGTCAAACTGTTAGGTCGGAATGTTTGATAGGCACGACTTTGGTGTGTCTAGAATCCTCGCACATGCTCCCCCTCTTATAGAGAACTCGTGTTCAAGTTCAACTAGGGATACAAGGGATCGGTTGGTGGTAAGTACTTGAAAATGTTCGCCACATTGAAGGTCTTTGAACTATTTATATCCTCCGACAAATCTATATGTAAGCATTGTTATTAATCTTTCGCAAGATCTAGAATGGCTCCTACGTACGTCTTGTTTATCAACTTGTTGTCCGTGCCAATGTTGTAAAAACTGGACCAGACCGACGGTTGGACCGGATCCGACCAGTTTAAGTAAAAAAAATCGGTCCGATTCGACTAAAACCGGATCTTTTAAACAACTGTCGGTTTTTTTGTTAAAACCGGATTCAACCGGTGAACCGGCCAAACCGGTTCACAATTCAACCGGTCAATTTTGATTTTTTTTTTTTTTAAATAAAATAAATTATCATGTGAAATTTGGATCAGTTGATTCTTGATTTTGTTTTAATCGACCCTATAGTTGTAAAATTAAACCAAACCAACATACTTATAACCAAACCAAACTAAACCAAAAGTAAATATAGGTATTTTACCTATTTGAACCAAACCAAGCGAAGTCTATTGAACTCCAATTGAACCCCGGTTGAACCCCGGTCCGATCTATACCAAAAAATTTCGGTTCGATCATCGGACCGATTTTTAACACATTGGTCCATGCCTATAAGGAAACGGTACATTCATCTTCACTAGGTCACCCTCCTCGAATACCTTACGTTGTTGGTGTCGATCTGTCGCTTATACTTATGGTTGGACTCAGACGTACATCTGTTGGGAAAGAAACGCGGAAACCTTTCCCCAAACTGGAGAGTACCTGCGAGAGGACTGAGCAATACAACGCACGAACCCAAAAACAATCACACAAAAACAATCCACGCAGACACAGAGAATTTTTGACGTGGAAACCCTTGCGGGAAAAAACCACGGGACGATCGGAGTCCAACCCTGAGAAGCCTCCACTAATGGAATAGAAGAATTACACCATCTACAAACTCCTCCCGATCCAAATCGGATCCCCACAACGCTCAGAGATAAGAACAATGATTACAAGGCTACGAAGAGCGAGAACGACGAGTAGAGATTACCCGAACACGATCTCCTTCGAATAGCGACCTTCAATCCTCCGTCTTCTTCTCCGAAGTTGTAATGGCACTCTTGCCTCCTTCCTCTCTCAAAGTTGTGTTTTCTTGCGATATGTTGCACACAGAATTAGGGTTTGAAAATCCCAATATAACTCCCTAATCCCACAGCAAACCTGGACCGTTGGATTAGATCCAATGATGAAAACTCATCCAGAAATCCGCTTCAGCCCCCGACGACATAGAGTTCGGCCAGAACTCTGTGTCGAGCATCCAGAACCTCACGCCACAATGCTGGAGTGGCCAGACCGAGTTCGGCCCGAACTCGCCATGGGACCGAGTTCGGCCCGAACTCGGATCCCCTGTTCCAGAACCTCCCTCTGGGCAGTAACAGCAGCAGCGACTTCGCGTCGCCTACTTTCCGAGCTTCTTCGACACACGAACGGCGCTCGTCGCACTCCGGGACCTTCTCCACAGAGGTTGGAAACCCCACCCACTCCAACAAATCTCCCCCTTCACAACTATGGGGAGGATGTCGTCATCCCGACGACCTGCCTGCAGTACTCAAACTTCCCCCTTGGTAGAATCTTCGTGAATATATCAGCTCCGTTGTCATCTGTATGAACCTTCTCAAGCTCCGCGTCCTTCTTCTCAACCACATCCCGTATCCAATGATACCGGGTCTCGATGTGCTTGGACCGGCTATGAAACGTCTGATTCTTCACAAGGTGGATAGCACTCTGACTGTCGCAAAGCAAAGTATACTGCTCTTGCTTCAGTCCCATTTTCTGCAACAGCTTCTTCATCCACAACAGCTCCTTGCAAGCCTCCGTCGCCGCAATGTACTCTGCCTCTGTCGTCGACAAGGCAACACACTTCTGCAACCGCAACTGCCACGATACTGCTCCTCCCGCAAACATCATCACGTAGCCCGAAGTCGATCGCCTCGTGTCTACATCTCCAGCCATATCAGCGTCGGTATACCCAACCAGCTTCGGCTCGTCACCACCAAAGGAAAGTATCCAACCAGCAGTGCCCTGAAGATATCGTAGAATCCACTTGACCGCACTCCAATGTACCCTTCCAGGATTTGAAAGATACCTGCTAACCGTACCAACTGCATGAGCAATATCTGGCCTCGTACACACCATAGCATACATCAGGCTTCCCACAGCTGAGGCATATGGAACCCGCTCCATATCTTCCTTTTCGTCCTCGGTAGATGGACACTGTTCCTCAGTGAGCTTAAAATGAGCCGCGAGGGGAGAACTCACTTTCTTCGACCCGTCCATCCCGAAATGTTGAAGTACCCGGTGAATGTACTTCTTTTGGGACAAGTGTAGCAGCTTGGACTCTCTCTCTCGGCTGATCTCCATCCCAAGAATAGTCTTCGCTGCGCCCAAATCCTTCATAGAGAAGGCCGCGCCCAGTTGGCGCTTCAACTCCGCTATCCTAGTGGCATTCCGACCCACTAATAGCATATCATCAACATAGAGCAACAAAATGATGAAATCATCATCGGCAAAATACCTCACAAATACACAATGGTCCGATGTCGTCCGTACATAACCATGCTCCCCCATAAACGACTCGAACTTTCTGTACCACTGCCTCGGAGCCTGCTTCAGACCATACAAGCTCTTCCTCAACCGGCAGACCAAATGTGACTTGCCCTTCTCGTAGAATCCCTCTGGCTGCTCCATGTATAACTCCTCCTCAAGATCACCGTGGAGGAATGCCGTCTTCACGTCCATCTGCTCGACCTCCAAGTCGAAACTGGCTGCTAATGCTAGCACCACCCGAATAGACGAATGCTTGACGACAGGCGAAAAGATCTCATCATAATCCACGCCTTTCCGCTGACCGTAGCCTTTGACTACCAGCCTCGCTTTGTATCGAGGGCGAGTAGCATCTTCCGTCTGCTTCACTCTGAACACCCATCGATTCTTCAAAGCCTTCTTGCCCTTTGGCAACCGTACCAGATCATAAGTGGAATTGGTGTGCAAGGAACTTATCTCCTCCTGCATAGCCACCATCCACTCCTGCCTGTGTTCGTCTTCCATAGCCTCTGCGAAACTTTCGGGCTCCCCCCCGTCAGTCAATAGCACATACTCATCCGGTGAGTATCTCGTAGATGGTCGACGATCCCTGTCACTCCTTCTCAGTGGAGCCACTGGTGCTGGCTGTATACCGACAGCCTCCGCCCCTTCAGGAACTACCTCTCCGGCATGCTCATCCTCCTGAGGGACACCTTGACCACCATCAGCAGGCTGATGATCAAGGTTGGGAGCAACTCCATGTATCGGCTCCCCCATAACTGGATCCTCTGCGATGTCCTCTGGAAACTGCTCGAAGCGAAATGACTCTAACTCAGGCAATTCCTCAGCCTTAGAAGGCGTCTCGGAATCCTGAGTGTTGGTCATGGTCTGATCCTCGACGAACACCACATCCCTGCTTCTATAGAGCTTTCCTTCCACTGGGTCGTAGAGTCTATAGCCAAACTCATCCCAACCATAGCCGACAAAGACGCATCGCCTCGTCTTCGGCTCAAGTTTGGTCCTCTCGTCCTTCGGTACATGCACGAAGGCTTTACAACCAAACGCCCGCAGGTGACTGTATGACGGCTCTTTGCCGTACCATACTTTGTCAGGCACATCACCCTGCAAAGGAGCACTAGGAGACAAATTAATAATATAAGCAGCTGTGAGAAGAGCCTCACCCCAATAACTGCCCGGTAAGTTTTCTTCTGACAGCAAACACCGTACCCTCTCCATCAGTGTCCTGTTCATGTGCTCCGCTACACCATTGAGCTGAGGTGTCTTTGGCGGAGTCTTCTGGTGTCGTATCCCTTGCTCTCTGCAATACGCATCAAAGGGACCGATGTATTCGCCGCCATTGTCAGACCGAACACACAACAACTTCTTGCCCGTCTTCCTTTCAACAGAGGCCTGAAACTCCTTGAAAGTAGGCAGCACCTGATCCTTGGTCTTTAAGGCATAGACCCAAACCTTCCTGGAACAATCATCAATAAAAGTCACAAAGTAAGAAGCACCACCAAGAGATTTTACCTTCATAGGACCGCAGACATCCGAGTGAATCAACTCGAGCAACGCCGGCTTCCTCGAACTTGGGTGACTTTGGAAAGACACCCTATTTTGCTTTCCAGCTAAACAGTGCGTGCACTTCTCCAACTTTGTAGACTTGAGCCCCGGAATCACCTTCCTGTTCACCAAGTAGCTCATCCCCTTCTCGCTGATATGGCCGAGCCGCCTGTGCTACAACTCGGTAGACGCATCACTGACTGCGTTCACCTCCTGTGCCCCCTCTGCGCTCCCCTCCATATAGTAGAGACCGGACTTCTTGCTCCCTCTGGCAATCACTATCGAACCTCTGGAAAGCTTCCACTGACTGTTCCCGAAGAGACTGAAGAATCCCTCGTCATCCAACCTTCCAACCGACACCAGGTTGAAACGGATATCAGGGACATGACGGACATCCTTGAGAACAAGAACCGCACCCGTCTTCGTTCTCAAATGCACATCTCCAACGGTAACCGCCTTCGACACATCTCCGTTGCCCATCTTCAATACGCCACAGTCGCCTGTAGTGTAAGTGGCAAACAGTACCCTATTGTGAGATACATGTGCTGAAGCCCCTGAGTCCACCAGCCAAGAATTGTCGTCGCAGGCGAGGTTAGTAATGACCTCATCACCTACGACGATCACATCGCCTCCATGCACCGAGGCCGCCGCTGTAGTGTTCTCTTCTTTCTTCCCCTTGTCGCCCTTCTTCTCTCTCTTCCAAGCGAAACAATTCCGCTTGATATGGCCCTTCTTACCGCAATGGTAACACTCCGAGTCCTCGTAACGATCCTTGGACTTCCCTCTGCTCTTGTCTCTGCCACCACCTGGACTCCTGCTTTTGCCCCTTCCGCGGCTCTCCGAAACCAATGCCTCTGAGTGGTGGGATGTGGATGAAGTGCCCTGAGAACATCTCCGTATCTCTTCATTCAACACCCCGCTCTTGGCAAACTCCAGACTGACCACGCCCTCTGGAGCAGAAGTGATCATAGATACTCGTACGGTCTCCCACGAGTCTGGCAAAGTACACAGCAGCCACAGTCCCTGAACTTCGTCGTCGAACTTGACTCCCATAGAAGATAGCTGGTCAACCACGCCCTGGAACTCACTCAAGTGATCCGAAATAGACGCCCCATCCTTGTACCGCAGACCCATCATCATTCGGATCAGGAACAACTTGTTTACCCCGGACTTCTTCGCATACAAGGATTCCAGCTTATCCCACAACGTCTTCGCGTGCTCAATATTGGCAACGTGATTGTACACGTTCTCATCAACAAACTGCCTTATGTACCCACACACATGTATGTGCTCGAATGTCCAGTCCTCCTCGGATTTATCACTGGGCCTCTCGGATGCAAACACGGGTAGATGCAGCTTCTTGACAAATAGCAAATCCTTCATCTTGCTCCGCCAATAATGATAGTTTGTGCCATTAAGGTTCACCATGCGCACCGGCTTCGCGTCCATCTCTCATCTCTGGTTCCTCTGTCAACTCCTGACACCCTTTGAACCCAAAGCTCTGATACCACTCTGTTGGGAAAGAAACGCGGAAACCTTTCCCCAAACCGGAGAGTACCTGCGAGAGGACCGAGCAATACAATGCACGAACCCAAAAACAATCACACAAAAACAATCCACGTAGACACAGAGAATTTTTGACGTGGAAACCCTTGCGGGAAAAAACCACGGGACGATCGGAGTCCAACCCTGAGAAGCCTCCACTAATAGAATAGAAGAATTACACCCTCTACAAACTCCTCCCGA
This sequence comes from Iris pallida, assembly GCA_029216955.1. Lineage (NCBI taxonomy): Eukaryota > Viridiplantae > Streptophyta > Magnoliopsida > Asparagales > Iridaceae > Iris > Iris pallida. Next base: position 3,079,895 of record JANAVB010004599.1, on the reverse strand, counting down.
TCCAAATCGGATCCCCACAACGCTCAGAGATAAGAACAATAATTACAAGGCTACGAAGAGCGAGAACGACGAGTAGAGATTACCCGAACACGATCTCCTTCGAATAGCGACCTTCAATCCTCCGTCTTCTTCTCCGAAGTTGTAATGGCACTCTTGCCTCCTTCCTCTCTCAAAGTTGTGTTTTCTTGCGATATGTTGCACACAGAATTAGGGTTTGGAAATCCCGATATAACTCCCTAATCCCGCAGCAAACCTGGACCGTTGGATTAGATCCAATGATAAAAACTCATCCAGAAATCCGCTTCAGCCCCCGACGACACAGAGTTCGGCCAGAACTCTGTGTCGAGCATCCAGAACCTCACGCCACAATGCTGGAGTGGCCAGACCGAGTTCGACTCGAACTCGGATCCCCTGTTCCAGAACCTCCCTCTGGGCAGTAACAGCAGCAGCGACTCCGCGTCGCCTACTTCCCGAGCTTCTTCGACACACGAACGGCGCTCGTCGCACTCCGGGACCTTCTCCACATAGGTTGGGAACCCCACCCACTCCAACAACATCTTCATGCACCAATTGGCTACGTACATTCAATCATGTGCTCAGTTTCTATGTTTATTCCCGGGACCTGTAGTAGTGCGCAGCTAAATCTACGTGTCCAAGAGGACTATGATAGACAAAGCCAAAGGGTGATCTCTCAGTTGACCGATTTGTTATGTTTAAGTGTTGGAAATAAACTTAATTTTGTGACCATGTTTTTGAGTCCAACAAATATAGTTGGTCTACTACCATTGGACTTTATTCATTGGACCCTTTTGATTTTGTGTTTAATCCAATTTGTAGGATGTTCTATACCTAGAATGTTCTTGGTAATATATATATATTCTAGAAATATCCTAATACTATAGCGGTAAAAGAGTCTAAAATATATCTATAATAATATTTTAATAAGTGTGTAGACTCTTACAAGAGTCCTATAAATAGAAGAGATCTTCCCCCATTTTTTACACAACAAATATTACAAGCTTAGTGTTGTTATTAAGTTTCTTTCTTATCAATCTTCTCTTCCACCAAATTCTTCCCTCTATATTTCTTCCTCTACAAATTAGTTATTCCTACCTTTAACGTACCACAATTCTAACAAAGTGGTATCAGAGCAAGACAGTTTTAGGTCGAAAATGACAACGATGACACACTTCCAATTTTTCGTCCTCAACCAGAGCAACTACGTCAATCGGAGTATCAAGATAAAGCTTTGCTATGAGCACACAATTCATGGGAGGTCATCAAAAAGTTTTGTTTCGAGCCACAAGATAGGGCTTCTCAAGCTCAAAAGAAAATGATGAAAACTTTAAGAAAGAGGGATATAAAGCTCTTTTCCTCATCTACCAAGTCGTGGTTTATGATGCGTTTGAGTTGATTTCAAGTGCAAATAACCTCCAAAAAGGTATGGAAGATATTTTAAATTTCTTGCAAAGGAGAGAAGAAGGTGATGAAGGTACATCTCCAAACTTTAAGATGTGAACTTTACATATATGAAAAAGTCTAAAACTATTGTGGACTACTTTGCTAGAGTATTAATCATTGTTAATCAATTGAATGAAATGATAAAAGTATGACCAACACTCAGGTGATGGAGAAAATACTTCACTCTTTGCTTCCATAATTTGACCATATTGTAGTAACTATTGAAAAAACCAAAGATTTGGAGTCCATGACTATTGATCAACTTAAAGGCTCATTACAAGCCTATGAAGAAAGGATAAAGAAGAAGTTAAAGACATTGGAGCAATTAAGTCCTTCAAATGAAGCTCAACTTCAAGGAGAAAGAAAAATGCTTTACCAACCAAATAAGTCAAAGAGGTCGCGGTCATGATCATGGTTAAGGACATGGAAAAGAAGGAAGCACTCATTTATACAAGACATTCACCAATAGATAAGAGGCCAAAACTATTCTACACGAGAACGTGGAAGAGAATGTTTCACAAGAAAAGATGGAAGCCAATTAAGTATGAATTTTTTTTTAAAGTTGAATGCTATAATTGTCATAACCTTGGACATTATGCATTATATTGTAGAAAAACAACTAGAAATATTGAAGAGAAACATCATTATGTTGAAAAAATGCAAGAGAACTCAACTTTATTGTTGGCACACAAAGAAGAAGAAGAAGAAGAAGAAGAAGAAGAAGAAGAAGAAGAAGAAAATATAGAGAACACACATGGTACCTTCATATAAAGAAAAACAACCATATATATGTGCGGAAATACAAACATATTTATGATCTTGATGAGTTCATTGGAGATTATCTCACTTTTGAAGATGATCTAGAAACACTGGTGAAAGAAAAAAAAAAAGAGTGAAGAATAAATCATGTAAAAGAATTATTGCTAGTGGAGACATTAATTAGTTCACTGAAGAAAACTCGCACCAATTGGATGTTCAAGTAGGAACTTATGACTTAGTTTCTCTTGAAGAAGAAGAGAATGAAGAACAAGTATATGAAGAAGCACAAGAGCTAGCCTATTCCGTACGTGTCGTCGCCATCATCATCTCGAGAAGTTGAAGTCAGCTTCTTCGTTCAGGAAGATCATCACAAAGTTACGTGAGTGATTTCAGTTGTAACTTTTCTTTGAGATTGGTGAGAAGTTGAACTTGTGGGGGGGGGGGGGGGGGGGGGGGGGGGGGGGGGGGGGGGGGGGGGGGTGCAAATGATTCAACATATTTGTATTCAACCTTGTATATTTTTGAGATATATATTGAGAATTGTCTAGGTGACATAGTCGTCGAACATATAATGTGTTTAAGATTTGTCTTGGTGCTCGCGTAAGACGAAGTTTTGTTATCTTCATGTGGGTTGGTATTGTTTCTAGTAGTTTTCGGCCAACAATAATGCATCATAGCTGGATAATCGTTCCGCGAAGATTTCAAATAATCAAATGAAGAGTAATTCTACCAAACTTGAGGGATGTTTGTCAACCAAAGAAAGATAGTGTTGGTATTTTAGACGTACATATGCCAATCTTCATAGACAGTTGTGTATATATGGCTACATGCACGTGTTCTATCAATAATATCATGTACATGTCATCTAGCTATGGTCATATGACAACCATTTCTAACTAGCTTGTGTATGAAATAAAATTTTACCCATATGTTAAATATCTATTTTTTAATTTATTTCATATATATGAATCCAAAATCTCCATAACAGTTACAAGTATATAGTTGTCACGTGTCCTTTATGTACACAAATTTATTTGTAAGTGGGACATATGGAAGCTAGCCATAGTGTCAGCGAAATCACCATCATACGAAATATAAAATGTGGAGAGGAGAATATTTAAATAAGTGGATTGGATTAGATGACATTGGATTTGGATCCAATCACTACAAGAAAAAATACTTTTCTTGACAGATTTTTTTTCGATCAAGAAATGGGTATCTTGACGGTTGCGGATCCGTCAAGTAGGCCGGAGTCAAGAAAAGACCCCCCTTTTCTTGACGGTCGCTGGCATGGCTTTTCTTGACGATTTTTGGCCGTCATATGAAGTACTTTTTTTGACTGTTTTTAGCCGTCAAGATAGCAATTTGTAGAAACCGTCAATGTAGGCGGAAAACTTTTCTTGACTCCGGCCTAGATGACGGCTATTAGCCGTCCAGAAAAGTCCTCATGCTGTAGGATTGAGTTAATATTGACGTTTTATAACTGTCAAGAGAAGCTGAAGTCAAAATTTTATTTATAATTATATATAATGAATCAAACACACACATAATATCAATAATCTAGAAGATATACATACATCAATAACTATAAACCCCAAATTTTATATTATTAAACTGTATATTGTTCATACACCACAAACTTTCAACACATCCAACAGACGTCCAACCACAAACATCCAACACTTGTCCAACCACAAACATATCCAACCAAAGTATGTACTTTCCATACATCTTAAACATCCCAAACTGATAATTATATAAATAAAACCAAAATAGGTAGCAAATCCGGCCGGAGCACATCCCTCCCATATTCACAGTACCTTCATTTTTCATGTAGTTCCTATAAGAAGAAGAGAAATAAATTTAATCATTTATGTGCTCATGAATACATGTATATGCCTAAGTACAATATGTAATAAAAATAGGACCGAGAAGGGAATGTTTACAAAAAACGACATAGAGGGTCCACTTTCCTTGAACAAATGACTATAATTAAACATGTATCTGACATATCTATGCCTCAATCAGTTGTGTTATATATGCAAGTGAATCACATCAACATGAAGTTTGTGTTCAAGTATGAGATTTACCAAAAATGGAAACAAAGAGAATTGATAGTGCTTCCAAGAAAACATTAACCTTCCTCTTAGAAAATATATGAGCACCTATCCAAGAGATTGCTATAGGAATTTGGGTTACATGTTGCTAAATCGCTATATCCACATGAGCAACATCCTAATTGGTGGCTTGACAATATAAGGTTAACAAAGATGAGTCTCATTATAAAAGGTTGTTGGGTAAGATGATTTATACAACCATTATTAGACCAAATATTTTATTTTGACCATAATTACATATACATAATTTACATTCAGTATCAACCTGTAGGAAAAATGCCAACAATCCAGTATCAACTTGTAGGAAAAATTTGCGGTGTATGTGTAGTGTCTGATACTTTTCTGATACATAACCTTTGTGAATTATGCTGCCATCTTTAAATGTTGGAACTACCACCATTGTATTCTTATACCTGCTAATTAGTTTTACTTTATAAGCCGTTGTATATGGAAAACTTCCAATTTCAAATGTGGGAAGTACCACCATTGTTTCCCCGGTTAAGATAGGTTGTCTGCAATTTTTTTTTGAACAAGGAACCATACTGCTAAATTTTGCAAGATCTTCAGATCTGTAAAGGAATTTTAGCTAGATTTCAGACTTTCAAAATTTGAGTTAGATAGATTGTCTCAAAAGTTAGCAAATTTTAGAGTTTCCGAAGTACCCACAGTCCAAATCCACAACAGTTCCCATTAGGATTTTCCTTGGTGTTGGGCTTGTGTGCAAGTGATTTTAGGAGTTCCTGATCCGATTTTTCTTCGCATAGATCACTACAACAAAAACCCTTTTAATGACGACTAAAAAGCGTCATTAATGACAAACCATGACGTTTTTTTTCAAAGCAACCGTTATGAAAATGGGTGTTATAAATATTTTTTAAAAGCGTTATAAAAAAATCGTCATGAATAGTTTCTATAAAAGCGTTATGAATAGTTAATATATAGTGCACAATTCAGAACAATTTTAAAACGTTATGAATAGATAATATGTATAGGCTCAATGCAGCACATTTATAACACTTTATACTATTCAAATTAGCATATTTATAACGCTCTATACTGCACATTATATATTACATTCCAAAAACTTAACATTATATATCACCATCTTTATTACATTTATCAAAATAGAGTACATATCAACATCTTCATTACATTCTCAAAATAGAATATCCAAATATATATATATATATATATATTTACAACTACCAAAATTGTCCACATCAAAACTTGGCCACATAACCAATTATCATGAAAGATCAACGACAGCCGGAACACTAGTAAAATCCTGAGAAAAAGAGAAGACAACCAAATCAGTCCATATAATTGTCAGGCCTAAAAATTAAGTCAACTGTGATTGCGTACTCATATGCTCTTCCTTTCAAGTCAACTGTTGCAGGATGCACAGTGCAAGCTTCCCAGTCGGTGTGGCTCCAGGACCACGTGAGTATCGCTTCACCGTCATCATTGCCTGCAATTAGACAATACAGAACCAAGCTATCAATTATATTGATTTAAGATTATTCGGCCCACCTTCTATATGCCTATAACTGAAAAGAAAACACTTGAAAAGTAACAAATTGACTCAATAATTAAGTAAAAAAAATGAAGACACTACCGTGATTGGAGTAGCACCGCATCGCCACTTATTGACAGGATGTTTCAAGTTTGTTACAGTAGCCATATAACCATTCAAACCAGCTGCTAATATATGATAGCAGATATGCCCAAGAACCTGATCATGACAAGCACAGTCATCAGTCACAACACAACTGGCAACTAAAGAAGAGAGCTACTTCACTTTCGGAACTTACATAAGCATAGTCGCAATCAAATTTTGATGATAATGACCCTCGAGCTTGATAGCCAAAGAAGTGACATATAGCATTGAATTTCTTTCCTTTGTATGTGCCCTCTCTCTGGAAGGATAGTAAAATAGTTCAAGAAGGATAGTCAAAGTGGACTCATTTGCCATAAGAAGAGGATATGGAAAACATATGCACTGTAATGCCAAACTTGCACTTCATACAAAATGAATTTCTTGAAGTTCTGACACCCTGGTATAGGATGTCAGAATTTCACATTTTCAGTAGTCATTGTGCACTTACTGCCCTCTTATTCATTTCCACTTCCACCAAGTGCCGCAGAAGTTTTTCCGTTTCAATCTACCAAAATGAAATATAAAAATTATGAAAAGGAAAGAAAGCGCAATAATAAAAGAAAGAAATCCTTCTTATAGACAACCCCTATCAACGCACAAATACCTGGGATAACTGTGCAGACTCATCGGATTCAGGATGGAGAAGCAGCTGCATTTTAGATAGGTTTGTTAAGACGAGAATTGTTTATACAGTTGCATGTTAAAGTAGGAAAATTTTTAGTTTGCATCTATTACATAGTCTCCAAGTGATGAGAAAAGATTTAACAGAAAAACTTGTTTCCTGATAAAAAATGGTGGCAAATATTCAAACAAGGCATATGCCCAAGGTGAAAGCTGAGAAGTAATATTGTCAACTGAAACGCCTTGTCTATGGAGACTATGTATCTCCTGCAAGAGTTAAAATTAGGAGTCAATCTATCTGCAACAGGTCAAGGAATTATCTGAACCCTGGGCAAACATAATGGAGATCATGCTTCAATTTAGTTTATAGAATAAAACTACCTGCATGAGCGCATAAAGTTCCGGAATGCTCTCTACAAGCCCTTCAGGGATAAGGACTACACCATGGTACTTCTCTGGACCATAGACATCGGACACATCATTTAATGGCAACATAATCCTTATATAAAAACCAATTATGCTAACCTTTTTCTGCTCTGGTTTGGACTGCATCACAGATCTGTTTTGTTATGTCAATTGTAAGTTTTGACATGGCAACTTCTTCACCGAGGATGACCTATGATAAAGAGAATTGAATCAGAAATTACCTAAAGAAGGCACCATTTATCTAACATAAGAAGGTATCAAAAAACGAATCTAACATTCTTTGATTGGAGAATGATTATATCAATATAAAATATTTTTTATGGCTGTCTACTAGTAAGTAACATATGAACCACCAAAATCATACCATAGATCCTCCTCCTCCTTATGCACCGCTCATAGATCCTCCTCCTCTTTATGCACCTCTTCTCTGTAGGGAAAAAAACGAATAGCAGCGCTCTGCTGATTTGCCAGGTTGGTCCCAGAGATGTGGTAGCGCCTCTCTCATGTTGTGAATGCTTTCCAATGCATAGTCTGCCCCTTGCACTCTCTGTGACTTTCCTATCTGCACAACCATCAAACACAAACAAACAAACAAACAAACAAACAAACAATCAATAATCTAAGCTACAAATTATTGTAATATTTCTACGGGAAAGAAACCCCATTCATTATTATACATAGCTGCTTCTTGTCTTTTTATTGACTTGTGACTCATAATCCAATATAGTGTACGTACTAAGGAAGACAAGATGGAGGACCAGACTTGGATGAATACATTTTGACATACTCTTGGGACAGTGAAACGGAGTCAATTTTCTACTAGAAATAAGACCCATACTTCCAATGAAAGACGCTTACCAGCACAGTTTGTAGACCAACATTTTTACCAGCCTGGATGTTGCGAACGCTGTCTTCGAAGAAGATCTACAGGGGAAAAAAATGCAAAGTCACAAGGAATTAATCAGTGTCTTGTCTTACCATTACAGTTTCCATAAACTTAGTTTTTGTCATGATAATAGAAATTATAGAATCCTACTGTTCTCTGGGGGTCAATGCTGGCGATTTTGAAAGCATGCTCTATTGCAAATTCCGATGGTTTGCATATGATTGGAGTCTTGGGCAGTTCCACACCAGGAGTCGGCCGATACGAGTGCTCAATGATGTCAAAGACATTGGCTGTGTCGAGAGTCGATTCAACTTCTACAGGTTGATTCAGGGTCTCGAAGCATATGATTCCTTCAAAGCAATCTTCCAATCCGAGCCTGCGGAGTGCTTCGGTAGCATGGGTCTTATCAGCATTTGTGAATATCTGAAGCACAAAACCAGAGGCTATTAGGGAAAAACCATAACAGAGGGAGCCATATGTTCATTCTTGTTCAATGTACAACAAGTTTGATTAATTACCACTCTGCGAATAGGCACGCTGAGCAGAATATGTCGAAGAACTGGATCCGGCTTTAGTCTCTCATAAGGCAATCTTCCATGCACAAAACTGTTATGAGACCAAAATTCAAAATAAAAGTCATCATAGTTAAATGAGTATCCTATAGCCTGCATAATGGAGAAGGATAAAACAAGATACGAAACAGAAACAATCAAAACAAATGTTCAGAATCAAGACTAGCTACTAGTCTACTACAACACACCCTTAGTCCAGCCATGGTTGTCCCATAGTTCTTGTAGAGTAAATTGCACAAGTCAGATATCTTGCTCCTATCAATTCCAAGCTTCTCAACCATGTATTCTGAAGACAAAAGCCATGAATAAGTTCAGACTCATTAACAAGAGTGATACAGTTATCGAATATTGAATATGCATACCTCCAATATTCTTAAGGACCTCACTTGCTAGGCCAGTACTCAAAGGGTACAGTGTATCATCAAGATCTAAGTACAACAAACACATTGCAAGGAAGAAAATAATTCAGCCCGCCAATCATCGAAAAGTTTTGAAGTAATTGGGTTCAGGGAAGAGTGCATACCAGAAAGAAGGCAATCAATTTTCGACCTCTGATCCTGTCTATATACGCAATTCGTCAATTAAAAACGCATCGATACCACTTTATCTTGCAGTACAAAAGCGTAATTTTAAATACTGGCATTGTCAGATATTCTTTTTATGTGTTCCCGATGTACTTTAAAATTGACGAAAGTTGTTTTAAAAGAAGAATATTTAAAATTATGGTGCCAAAATAGTGTGGTGAAAAATTAAGATGCCAAAAACGTTCGAAAGATATATTGCAGTGGTATTAGGATTAGCCTGTGTACTATATAATTCATCCATGTGATAGAAATATATGCCATTTTTATTGTCTTGGAGTACCAAGTGTTCATGTCGCACCTGGCGGGCTCTAAGAACATGTAATAATTTATCTAGTGGAAGAGTAACAAACTACAGATTTGGATCCACTAATAAAAATATAAGGCATAGAGAAAAAGCAGTAAAATTCCTCAATATTTGGACAAAATACTGACATAAAACTAAGAAAAATATTGCCCTTAAATTTATAAGAACTACACGAGAAAGTTCCAAATTTATCATGATCATATCATGATGAAATCATGAAACTTTTAGTAATAATGCATGGATCTTGACATTCAAAATCGACAACGTAAGAAATTAAATTACACATAGAGAAAGAAAAAAAAAGTTTACTTGTTTTTCAGGAATAATAAACTGGCTATTGTTCTTCCGCCGTACCTTCTAGTAATTCAAATGACTTCTTTTTGAATCAATTAGACAATCAAATTTTAGACATAATATGCAAATGCCTTGCAATAAAAATCAGATCTCCAAATGTACACATTGGACACAAATGATATAAGAAATGGAAAATACCTCTGATACAAGCTTGAACGCAGCTTCAGCTTTCGGATGCAAGTTCTTATCAGGATGAATCTGCAATGCTAATAACAATATGCATCTTCATTATATTCTCGTAAGTTGCGTAAAAATTGGCAAATAATTAAGCTTGTATGATCGACATTAACAAAAAGAAATCTGAAAAGAAAAGCAACTATTTTGGTTCGATTAATTATAACGTACCTAGTTTCCGATACCGCCTCCTGATCACATCCAACCCCGAATCCTCGACGACCTTAAAAATTCATTTCGTCGAATGCTAATGCCATTTAGTTTTTATCTATCAGAGGTCTAAATGAAGTCATCAAAAGTTAATATACGTTACATTCGGATCATTCACCTTTTTTAGTCGATAAGAACTTTACTACTCCTTAAACATTGAAGTAGACTTACAAGAATTGGAGATGGGTTAGAGCTGGAATGCTCAATGGGGATTCGGATGAGCCGTAGGCTGATGTGGGCCGAGTAGAGCGACGATATGACCTCCTCCTCGAGGTACATCTTCAGCTCGGACCGGGTGATGATCTCGGCCGTGGCGGTCTTGTTCTTGTCGATCGCGTGCGCGGCGGCCTCGAGCTTGTCCTGGAGGGCGGCGAGGAGCGTGAGGCCCTCCTCGAAGCGGTCGGAGAGGGACTTGAGGTCGAAGTCGGCGTACCCCTCCTTGATGGTCTGGAAGTTTTTGGAGGAGGGGTCGAAGAGGAGGCCGGTAGAGTATAGGCGGTGGAGGCTGGTGACGCTGGCGACGACGACGAAGAAACCGAGTACGATCTGAAGGTAGGCTAGGGCTCGCGAGAATCTGCACTTGCAGAAGCAAGCCCTGTAGAAAATTCGAGAGAGGGAACGAGAGCCTAGGGCCCTGTAGAAAATTCGAGAGAGGGAAATGAGTTCACATTCTCCCTCCCCATCTCCTCCTCCCTTTCTAACTAGGTTTAGGATTTTGGATCTAGGGTTAGGGTTTTAGAGTTGGGGTAAAGGAAGGCGAAGAAAAGGAGGAGAGGAGAGTTAGGGTCTTGGAGTTGGGGGAGAGGAGGGAGAAGAAAGAAGGAGAAGGAGAAGACCAGAAGGTTTTGGGGGAGAGGCGAGTTTTTTGTTGAAGCGCGGGTGTGTAGAAGGATTTTGCTAAAAATTGAACTTAAAAAATATTACAAGTTTGCCACCGCTCTAAAATATTAATGACGTTTTGTTTTATAAACGTTATAAAAAGTCCAGAATTAGCCCAAACCATCATAGAAAAAAGGTATTTCGAACTTTGATAATGCTTAGGTATCAGGCGTCATCAATACGTCTTGTCGAGCGTTATTAATAGGCCTTTTTTTTTGTAGTGGATGATGCCTCAAATTCCTGGAAGCCACAAAAATGCTATATAGCTACGGAGATAGGCTGATTTATCAATGGCCTTTGAGGTTTTTGGCTTAATGCCCAACTAAAAGGAATATAGGGCTTAGACCTGGGGGGTGCCTGTAGCAAAACTATAGAGGGGGCGCCAAAACGTGAAGCTTGTCCGGTTTACCCATGGGTCGGTCCCGCTCATATTAGCAGGAATGCACATTGAGCATAGATTTTGGTTATAATTTCTGGGTTATATTTTCCATCGGAGTCATGTGCCAATCAAATCCTTTAGTTGTGAGGATTCCATGTAAATAGTCTTAAAGGAAACTAAAACACATTATATCTTAGGGTACTGAAGACAACATTGTCTAAAATTGAAGCATTTAACATGTAAATAGTATACGATTAAGCCAACATCATTGTACCATGTTTAAATCATACCTTGTACCTGCACTGTGTAACAAAAGAAAATATGACCTAAGTAAATATTTTACCATTTCAGTCATTATCATAATAGTTTGAATTAAAAAACTGTATTCTATAAATAACCATTTATTGTTGCTTCCATTTTCTTTGGTACAGATGTCTGTGCTATGTGTGGGAAACAAGTGCTCCTACTGTCCAACTATTGTTCACCTGTGCCTCCTACCACTCCGTCACGAGCAAGAAGAAAGAAGGAATGATACTATCTCCATCAGTCTCTACTCCTCACCGTCACTCCCATTTTTTGCCCTAATTTTTCTTTATTTTTCTTTCCAAACCCTAGTCCTCCATGACTCGACCTCACCGTCGGCTCCGACAAGGACGGGATCGGGCTATCCTCCTTGTTGATCATGAAAAGCCTTCTTTGGCAAAAAAAATTTGAATGGAAAGATAGGGTTCAAAGCCCATAAAGTTAAGTATATCAAAAATCGAATGGAAAGATAAGGTTTTTAACTCAAACAACCCCAATTTCAGCAGTTAGTTCAACAAGCCAGCTTTGGCAAAGACTTTGATCTAGTTAGATCACTCAAAATTAGTTGAAAATTACTTAAAGGGGAAGAGAAGATTACCAGCTCTTTACGAAGTCGATCGGATCAAAGAAAGAAACTCACCGAAGGGGATGAACGGTCGTCTAGGTATTCGGGGAAGTGCTTGCCAGAGTCGGACGACCTCTTCCGTACGGTTGCCGCCACCATCGACAGAGTCCTCTAGGAAGGAGTAGATCTTGCAGATCTGGGTGAATCTGGTCAGTTCTGGTCAGAGAGAGGTGTCAGCGCCAATCCAAGTCATGCTCGCCGTCCCTCTCGTCAACGTGCCCCCAACCTCATCGACCAGTGTCGAGAAGTCGACCCCACCTCTCTGGAAGCTTCAACTTGAAGCCGCTAGTGGATTTAGGGTTAGGGTTTGGGGATAACATCGGATGGATTTGGGGATTAGGGTTATATGAGAGAGAAAGGAGGAGGAAGAGGAAGAAGAGGAGGAAGAGGATGAAGAAGGACTTTCCTTCTCCATCTACTGCAAATGAGAGAAGGAAGAGAGGAAGGGAGAGAGAGAGAGGGAGAGAGAGAGAGGGGAAAGGAGATCAGAGAGTTATTGATTAGGGAGAGTTTACGAGAGATCGGAAAAAAATTATTGTGCTCTCCAATAAAAAAAAATCATAACCGTCAATAGATATAAAAATTTAAAATAATTACAATAATGGCAGCAAAAAAAATAACGGTAATTTTTTTCGTACATGCATTACTTGACGGTTATCAACAAACCGTCAATATAAAAAATGTTCTTTCTTGACGGATCCTTCGAAACTGTCAACATACATGCTATAAAAATGTTACAGTAACAAAAAAAGGGCATCTCTTGACGTAAGCCTAAATCCGTCAAGATAACCACCATTGTTGACGGTTTTCGACGACCGTCAACTTATAAACCGTCAAGAATCGTCATTTTTCTTGTAGTGAATCAAACAAACCACTTCTGTTCATTTACTAGTAACAGGGCCGGCCCTGGCTCAGGGCGAATGCCCAGAACCCGTGAACTATAAAGACTACCAAGATATATATATATATATATATATATATATATATATATATATATATATATATATATATATTTATATATATATATATATATATATATATATATATATATATATCGAAAAATTTCATTGGGAGGGATAAAGTTTTGTTAATTTGCGTGAAAGAGGATAAGTTTGAAATAATAGCAAATTCGGGCAGCTGGCGCCACTACAACAAAAAGACCTATTAATGACGGCTAAAAAGCGTCATTAATGACAAAGCATGACGCTTTTTTTTTTCAAAGCAACCGTTATGAAAACGGGTGTTATAAATGTTTTTTAAAAGCGTCATAAAAAAACCGTCATGAATAGTTTCTATAAAAGCGTTATGAATAGTTAATATATAGTGCACAATTCAGAACAATTTTAAAACGTCATGAATAGATAATATGTGTAGGCTCAATGCAGCACATTTATAACACTTTATACTATTCAAATTAGCATATTTATAATGCTCTATACTACACAGTATATATTACATTCCAAAAACTTAACATTATATATCACTATCTTTATTACATTTCTCAAAATAGTGTACATATCAACATCTTCATTACATTGAATATCCAAATAGATATATATATTTACAACTACCAAAATTGTCCACATCAAAACTTGGCCACATCAAAACTGTCCACAGAACATGTAGCAAAACCCTGAAAAAGATAAAAACAAGCAAATATAAGGAATTAGCTCCCAAGATTATAATACTTCCAACTACACAAGTAGCAAAAGCCTGATACTTATTGGGAACAATTTAAATTCATAATACATATTTAATATCCAAATGCTGAACTGCATAAATTCTTCATGAGAAAGGAGTTAACATACATAATGTCTACATTGAGGTAATGCTCTTCGTACGAGTGTGATGGCATGAGGAATTACCTGCAAGGCCATACTTCTGGAGAAAAGAGAATGTAGTAGCAGCATCCCAATCATACCTAACATAAGTAGATCACATCAAATAAATAAAAAAATAAAATCACACTTTAAAAATTAAAATAAATCAACTTGTGAAACATTACTGGTGCTTAGTAGGTTCTTGAGGTTTAGGTTCGATCAGTAGAGTCCCTGAAAAAACAAAATAAGGAAGCAAAAGACTCGAAAAATAACACCAACCATGTAGTTCTGGATATTTGTCAAACTCAACATGATACACAACACACACAAAGAGGAGATTTATCCACAATTAAGTTGCAAATTCAGTTTGCCTATTACATAGCTTCTGTAGCGGTAAATTATATTCTTTCATGGCCAAACCGTATAAATATGGAAAATCATTATCACCATCATCGCCTTGTACCAGTAGTAGAGTACACAACAACAAACAACTGCAAGGAGTCATGTAGTTATAAAGAGAAGGTTAAATGTCTCCTAACAAATCCTTTCAAAGCATGTATCAGTTCTAAATCTTACAATCAATGTTCAAAGGAAGTGGGGGGCCTGGGGCATACAATGAAGAGCTCCACAAGCAGTGTAAGTTTTGAAGGGATGCCATGTCACTAGCATAAAAACAGACGAATATAAAAATAATAAAATGACTTGGAACCCTGGTAAAGTACAGAGTATAGGAATTAGATCAATGCTCAGGATAATCAAATCCTAATCTGTTACCAACTCAGGTACAAGTTCAAATAGCCTTCCAATTCACTATTAGAACAAGTCTGGCTTTGGAAAAGAATAGTGTATCAAATGAAACGGAAACAACAAATGAGTGTAGACTCAAAATTCCCAGTTTCATTTCAGTTCTTAAAGAGTGTCTCGAGAATGCTGCCACCATTCGTAAGATTCTCTCAAATTATGGTACGCCACTTGCCATCTAAGGGTGCATATATAGGATATAATCGTCATTTCTACTTTCTTTTTCATGAAGACAGATACAAATGTATGCGACGAGGTTATTATACAAAAACAGGGAGACAAAACACACAAGCAAACTTGCACCTAGTAAAATACCCAGTAAATTTTGATACATCTTCACAAGCAGACCAAAATACCTAGTAAAATAGCAAACACTTGTAAATGCAAGTTTTCTAATTCATGTTCTCTTAATAATTAAAAGTGAACTTATACCTTTGAATCCAATTTTCTTCTTCCAGTCAACAGCTGCTTGGAGAAACTTGGCCTGAAAATGCAAATGTCACACCTTAATATTCACAATAATCATATCATTCACATATCAAAACAAATGCCTGAAAAAAAATTGTTTGTTCATCCTCTTTACTGAACTTCAATCGCAAATTTGCTTGTTCATCCTCTCCTAAATTTGAGTTTCAACCCGTTGCTCGAATGCCAAGAGCATAGTATATTTCATGTTGATGTAGTTGTGTGTGCACGCGCGCGCACATACACTTTTATGTCCCTGGCTGCACGCACGGTTTGGTAGGGGTTAGTTGGACAAAAGTGTGAACCATCCAGGTTGCATATGTTTGTTAGTACATGGTAGTTTGATTCATCCAGGTTACATGCTAAAATGTTCCGATGTGTCCCTAGTCAATGAAACTTTCTTCATAGAATCGCTCCAAACATGCAGAACTCATGATCTTCTGACACCACATTGATCGCACTGTCCAGAATTATCAAAATACTTCAAGTAACATTTTCAGGCTAGTTTGGATTAAGTTACGTTTCAACCTAAGCTTCATTTGGTGTCGAACACGATAGGGAAAGCATGCGTTCCAGGTGAGTGTTCCTGGAAATGTGTCATTCATTTCAGAACTTAAATGAACGCTCCGAAGTGTGTACCCCAAAAATTGACTTAGAACAAATAGAGGAAATTGGCTCCATTTGGTGCCCATTATAAAAGAAACACAATTAAACCAAAACAAGACCATACATACTGTAAATGCATGTTTTCTAATTCATCAATAGCAATTTTTTAAATGCATATTTTCTAATTCATGTTCTCTTAATAATTAAAAGTGAACTTATACCTTTGAATCCAATTTTTTTCTTCCAGTCAACAGCTGCTTGGAGAAACTTGGCCTGAAAATGCAAATGTCACACCTTAATATTCACAATAATCATATCATTCTGCAGGAGTCCATGGGGGCACACTGCCGAGCTCATGGTTCCCTTTGGAGAGGAAAAAAATTTATACAACTTTATTCTAGAGCTGAGGATTTTGGAGGAATATAGATGAAAAATTTTCTTTATGCTTGGACATCTATGTATTAACATTTCTAATGAAATAAAAAAAACTACTTTGCATACACAAACCGTGTGCCCCGACCACTAGTCCTGATTGCAAATAAAAAGTTATTTTTTTACAAAAACAAAATCAAGAAAAATCCCAATATGCATGAATATTTCGGACTTTCGACTAAAGTAAACATATATTCCATAAATTTTGGTAATTTTGAAACTTCCCTATCCAAAAATGAGATTTAAAAGGAAGACAGTTGGGTAATAAGTTTCAAAAGTACCATAATTTCTATTTTCTGATGGGACTTTATTTATGTTCTTCTCCAAAAAGTTCCATTCTTTTGTTTTCAAAGGGAAGACGCATCAAATCACAATCAAAGAACATAGAACTACTAAAAAAAAATCAGAAATCTAACCGAGAGATTCTCACCAGATTAACGAGCTGGTGGGGCTGGACGACCGGATCCGTCAGCGACCGGGCTCTGGAGCTCGAACTCCTCGGCGGGCCCTGCTTCCTCCCGCTACTCCCCGCCGCCGCCGGAGTGTACCTCACCGACGCCGACCGGTCGAACGCCTCGCCGGCACCGCTGTTCCTCCGCTGCTGGAGGACGAACTCCGCCGCGACCGCGGCCAGCGCCTGCTCGTGCATCTCGGCCACGTCGGCGGATGGGCGGAAGCGGCTGGTGGTCCCGTTCCAGCCGGAGAAGGAGCGGCGGCGGTGGGAAGGAGAAGGAGGAGGGGGAGGGGGGAGGGGCTTCCGGCGGCGGTGCTCCCCGCCGGACGAGGACTCGAAAAAGCAGGAGACTACCCCTCCCATAGAATCCGCATGAGAGAGAGAGAGAGAAAGTGAGGGTTTCGAAATTCTAGGTTAGGGTTTCGAAATTCTAGAGCTTGTCCTGGAGGGCGACGAGGAGCGTGAGGCCCTCCTCGAAGATTTTGGATCTAGGGTTAGGGTTTTGGAGTTGGGGGAGAGGAGGGAGAAGAAAGGAGGAGAAGGAGAAGACCAGAATGTTTTGGAGGAGAGGCGGGCTATAGCAAAATTTTTGCCAACAACTAAACTTTAAAAATATTACAAGTTTGCCACCGCTCTAAATTATTAATAACGCTTTGGTTTATAAACGTTATAAAAAGCCCAGAATTAGCCTAAACCGTCTTAGAAAAAAGGTATTTCGAACTTTGATGACGCTTCTTTATCAGCCGTCATGAAATCCACTTATCAAGCATCATTAATAGGTCTTTTTGTTGTAGTGCGCCGAAGAAAAAAATTAAAAATAAAGCTGGCGCCAGTACAACTGGTGCCAATTTTTTTAAAATTTTCTAAAGGCGGCGCCAGTGCAACTGGCGCCGAATTTTTTTTTTTTTTTTTTTAACTTGGCTCCAGTTGAACTGGCGCCGAGCTAGTTTGGGTGGGTTGGGGGGGGGGGGGGTCGGTTTGTCTGCATTCATTTTTTTCTTTTGCTTTTTTCTTTTGTTTGTTTGTTTTTTTTTTTTAATTTTTTTTCCTTTCTTTTCCTTTTTTTTATTTTGGGGGGGGGGGGGGGGGGGGAGGTGGGGGGGATTTCAAGGTAATTTTTTTTGGCACCAGTGGCACTGGCGCCAGACTTTAAATATGAGAATATTTAACGTAGTTTTCAACCAGAAGCTCCCACTCCAGAAGCTCCCACTCAACCAAGAAGCTCCCACTCTTTAGTTCTCTCAACCAGAAACTGTATTCTACAATGGATAAAGTTTAAGGCCGTGGTGCTCGGATGGAGGTGCAGTGATGATTTAGTTGAAAATTCGCATGAATAAAAGAAAAAAATAACAAAAGAAAAATAAAAAGAAATGGAACAAAATAAAGAAAAGAACAAATAAAACAAAAAAACAAATGCATGCAGACAAACCCCCCCCCCCCCCCCCCCCCTCTTCCACCCCCCCGCCCCCACCCCCCCCCCAACCACCCAAACTAGCTTGGCGCCTGTTCAACTGGAGCCAAGTAAAAAAAAAAAAAAATTAATTTTTGCGCCAGTTACACTGGCGCCGGCTTTAAAAAAATTAAAAAAATTGGGCGCCAGTTGTACTAGCACCAGCTTTGTTTTATGTTTTTTTTTATTATTTCTTCGGCGCCAGTTTAACTGGCGCTAGCTCCCCGAATTTGCTATTATTCGAAATTTCTCCTCTTTCACACAAATAAACAAAACTTTATCCCTTCCAATAAAATTTTCTGTATATATATATATATATATATATATATATATATATATATATATATATATATATATATATATATATATATATATATATATATATTAGTGTTTACACAAAATAACATACTAATTTACTTTTTTTGCCAAACACATAGTAATTTACTTAGCTGTGTTTGATTTCAAGGTGAAAAATATGTGGAAAAGAAATTAATTCCATGGAATTATTTTCCTAGGATAAAATTTCCATGGAAAACTTAATTTGGGTGTTTGATTGCCATTATTTTCTACAAAAAATAGTTATTTTTCATGAAAAATATTATTTTCCTATGGATTGGACAAGTTTTATTTTCCACCATTTTAGATGAAAATATGAAAAATGATAGTTTTTTGGAAAATATAAGCTATCAAGCACTACGATTGGTGGAAAATTTGTGATGGAAATATTTTTCATGGAAAAAAAAAAAGCCCAATCAAACACAGCCAGTGTAGTTTGTTTTCACTAATACCTACTTATGTGAAAGGGCATGGGTTCAAGACCTAGAAAAACTACTTCATATTTTTAAAAATAGTTTCAACTTTTTTTTTAAAATAAAGGGGCACTATTTTATATTTTCCTGGGTCCCAAAAACCTATGGACCGGCCATGACTAGTAATTACGAGCTGTCAGCACATCCTAATTCAGAATGAGAGTTTGAAATTTCTTTTGGACGTTATTACTATTGTATATAATATATATTATCAACCAAAGTGTTGACAATTTCTTGAAACACACTAGTCGACAGGAAAATGGCAATGTAATATCCTTTTGTACAATTTGTAGCTTTAAAGGCTTCAAGCGGAAGATCAACATGCTCAACATAACCTGGTCCAAAAAGAGCCTCTTCTTGCACAATGCACTGCCTCCTTCACATTGGGAAAAACAAATAAATCGGATATTAGTTTGATCTTCTAGTTCTTAGGAAAAAAAAATGATAATTCATCGACATAGTAAAAGTTTGCACAGCAAATAGTTAACCATCGACTTACCTAAATCTATTTTAAGTTTGTTGCTGTTTTTTCTTTATTTTATAATCGAAAAATATATATTTATTACTCCTAAAATAGCTTTTTAGGTTCCTTAAGCTAAACTTGAACTAAAAATTAGAGCATCTAACAAGCTTAGAATGACATTTTGATGTATTGGTGGTACTGCAAACTAAAAAGTAAACACATTAATTTATCAATGTATGATCTAACTTTCCCAAGAGAACAATCTAAATGATTATTTAAAACAAAATACATGATGATGAAAAATAAATTAAATGTAGCAAACCTCTCGTTGTGCGCAAAATATATTCCACTAGGTACGGCACCAGGGCCTGAACGTTTCAGTGCAGTGCTAGAAAATGTACATACAAACCACAGAAAGAGAAATAATTATTCATGACTTATTTACACAGTTTAATCAAAACATGCCAAAAAAAAATCTTGGGACAAATATTAGAGTCACCTATTTCTTGATGCAAGTACTGCTCACGTAGCTGCAGTAGTAACGAAGTCACCTATTTGCCGATGCAGCATCATCAAGATTCTCATATATACAAACTCGAGGCCTCCACTATAATAACCTAGCTTAGGCTAATGGAGCCTTCTTAGTTGTGTGTGTGAATCTTGAAGATGTTGCACCAGCAAACAGTGACTGGTTTTATTATAAGCCTTCCTTCACTTCTTTCTCCCTAGCTAACCCTAACCCTAACCCTTCAACTTTCTGGAACTTCCAAACATGAACATGAAACAAAGATGTATATGTAGCAAATAATTACTAGGGAAGATGCTTTGATAGATAGGTTCGAAGTGAAGAAGAAGAAGAAGAAGAAGAAGAAGAAGAAGAAGAGGAGGAAAGGAGGCTACTCCACAAATGAAGGATGAGCTGATGAGAATGCAGTGGTATAAATAAATATAGTGGTTGGTGTGTGTATGGAGAGAGAGAGAGAGAGAGAGACTTATTAGCAATTCGGCAAACGGGAAAAATTCGGGATGACAAAAGTACAAGTATAAATCGGCCCTACGTAAAATATTCGGTCAAAAATATTCGAAAACAATAGAAATATTGAGGTTAGAAACTTTACATTCTTAAATATGTTGTCAATTTTGGTTAATTAAATAGGCTCCCAGGACGTTTTTTGCGCCAAATTTTTCAATAAGTTATATGGAACACGTTTTAAAACTCCGCACGTTTAAAATTTACGTATTGATTCGAATCATTCAAAAGTACACAAGTATTATACGTTTCTGAAAGATACGAAAAAATTCGTGTATAATACGAGTATTATTCGAATGATTGCTAACAAAGAGAGAGAGAGAGAGAGAGAGAGAGAGCGAGCTAGCGAGAATAATTTCTTGATGATGCGTACAAAGTATATAGCTGGGCTAAAGACTAGCGAGTGGATGTTCATAACAGCAACAGTTAGATATCACAATCGAGAGAGCCCGAAGTGCCCCAAGGACATTAATGTGCCCTGACCTAGGCAACTTTCCATTGTGGTCGAGCGGTCAGCCCTAGAATTTAAAGTTGAAAGATGAGAGGGACTAAAGAACTTGCCACAAATGGAAACACCACCCACACACACCATAGCTAGCAGTCTCTATAGCCAATGCTTCACTCTACTACTCTCTCTCTCTCTCTCTCTCTCTCTCTCTCTCTCTCTCTCTCTCTCTCTCTCTTACTTCTTAAGTAGTACCAAAAGTGTTGGGCGTTTAGAGCTAAGCTTGCATCTGTTGCGTGCCACACAAGCATCGATCGGCAACATGGGGACAGATTGACGCAATCAAACCGCCAGAACGATCCATGCTCTCCCACCTCTGCCAAACCATTGCGGTGCTAGAGGACGCAATTGGCTTCAAACCTCACTTGCAGGTTTTAATCTAGAAGCGGACTCGTTCAATCCTTGGACTGTAATTTTTTTCCTTTTCCGACGTATGTTCTTGTCGTGCAACCGAAACCTAATAAATTTGTTTGATTCAATGGAGTTCTTGACTGAGATTTTATAGCTGATTTGACGTTCTTCTTTCTTTTATTATAACCTCCCTTTCCTTAGTAAAGAGTTTGTTTCTAGGAAGATAAAAATATACAAATACTCGGTCAAGATCTTTATGGGATCTCAATATATAAACCTAAAACATAGGGCTAATTAGGGTCTGCTTGGTAATGGTGTTCTCACCGGTTTTGGGGTGTTTTTGAACCGACCGTTTATGAAAACCTCTGCTTGTTAATTTTTTTGAGGCACTGGTTTTCATCGGCTCAAAAATCCCCCAAAACCGGTGTAATGTATTTTTGGGTGGCTTTGTAAACACCCCAAATCGACGGATTTTGAGCGGCTCTATTTTTTTATTCCATTTATATCCTCACAAAAATAGATATAATTATAACTACCGATACTCTTCCCTATTTAATTTATTCGTGTAAAAAACTTTCAGAACCGCTCGTTAGTGAATTACCAAGCATGGATTGGACTGGTTTAAAAGCCGCTACTTAAAAACCATCCAAAACCGGACCCCTCATAATCGCTCATAACCGGTACTCTAAAAACACCCCATAACCGCTACCCTGATAATTGCCAAGCAGACCCTTAGTGTTTAGACACTGGGTTTTATACCAGTTTAGAGCTTAAGTCATGACATGTCCAACTAAAGAGTTTAGATCCTGCAGGATTTTTATTTTTTGTTTCTTTCTTTTCCTATTATACGTACCCTCCCTTCATGTTTGACAATAAAATTTACATATATAGCTTAGGAAGGGTATAATGGAAAAAAAAACAAAAAATAAAAATCTAGAGTCTACACTCACTAATTGGACATGTGAGGACTTAAACTCTCTAATGGGAGATGAGAAGGCTTAAACTCTAAACTGGTATAAAATCTAGAGTCTAAACGCTAATTAGCCCTGAAACATAATCAGATTGCTACATGTGTTGTCACCAAAACTGGAATTGGGGGACCTGAAGCCAATTTGTCCTTCTTTGACAATTTCTATTGTGATGCACACCAAAATATAACATTTCTGATTAAAACAAAATTTATGTTTTGCTTAGAAATGAAAAAGTCTAGAATTTTTTTCTTATTTTAGTAAATCTTAAATAAATATGTTATGCATCAAATTGAATTGAGTATGCACAAAATCATTGTTCGGGTTTATTTGAAATTACTCTCTAGAAAATAGTACTACATTATCCATGTGGCAAATTTCAAATATGTATTTCAATGTAAGATTCATCTTTTATTGTCTTGTACACATAGAGAGTTGTAGTCTATGTGGTTGATAAGGTGAAATATTTTACTAGAGGGCAATGTTCAAATATTTTACAAAATAATTGGTTTTTGTCATCTATTTCTTGAATTTTTTTCGTAGAAGTCGATCGGGCATGAGTATGTACATGGGCGAAGGGCACAAAATGGCTCTTTGATGGCGCTTATGTATAGTTCTATTATCTCTCAAGTTTGTTAGAGTTTGTACAGTTCTGCGAGCTTGCGCAATTCTATGACCTGCCAGTTATGCGAGCCTGCGCAATTCTACGACCTGCCAGTTCTGCGAGCTTGTGCGATTCTTCTAGCTCTGACAGTTATGCTAGTTTGTTTTTTGGCTATTGGGTGTTCTTAGTGGGTACGATTATTGTTATAACTGCTCGCTTAGAAGGGAGTACCAATATTAACTGCCAACGTAGTGGTGGAATTTATTGTTGTAACCATTCACATAATGGGTAGTTATTTCCTTGATATCCGCCCACTATCATAATTGGTGGTTATGGCTGCTAGGGGGCTTATCTCCTTCACATAATGGGTAGTTATTCCCTTGATACCCGCCCACTATCATAATTGGTGGTTGTGGCTGCTAGGGGGGCTTAGCTCCTCTATATATTCTCTCAGTTTTTTGTACTTGATAAAAAGATTAGAGGATATATACAACGACATGAGAGTTTGCAATAGCAGTAGAAGCCATGAAGTCCTATCCGAGTTCATTCCATCTTTCGAGGGTGAAAAAAGAGTATTTTAGAAGTTCCAACTCTTTCAACTTGCTGGATCTTTGGAGCAGATAAGTGAAAAATAATCAAATCTTACTTTGAGCAACGGTGATCATCATCACGCCAACAAAAGTTTTATTCTTATGATTCTTCTTGTAGCAACTTGGTTTTATTTTTTCAAAGTCTTTCTAGCAGTTTGTAATCTTTCAATTTTGAATTATTATCTACAAGTTGTACTTCTTACGAATGTTGAATGATTTTCTGTAAACAGGCTAACCAATCACATCATCACGGTCATGTCAAACCAAACAACATATTGTTATTGCCGAGGCACAATTTTCGATAGAAAATTCTGAAACTGAAACAATTGTACAAACAACGTTTCAGATGCAACACCTTAAAGAAGATGTGCAACAGAGATCCTGGAGGATTCTGAATTACGAGGATCTAAAAAGATTCTACGTAATATACAAAAAATCTAAAGAGACTTTGTGCAAGCGACTATCGGCAGTAGAGCTTCAAGAAAGAAGTTACTGTAAAAGGCAACAGCAGCGATGACAGACGAGAATGAGATGCTGGGGTGAATGAACCACCGTTGCTCAAAGCTTTATTCGCCCCACACGAGCACGAACAGCTTCCAGGAACCAGCAAGTTCACGAAGAACTTCTGGAACGCTCGTAAGTCAATATTTGAGACTTGAACGGGCTTCCTGGACTTAACAGACTCCCTCAACTCTCTTCTTGGTGCATCTTTCAAAGGAGGCTAAGGGGCTCTATTTATAGAGTGGAGTTGAGACTTCACCTCTTCTCCTATCCGATGTGGGACTAAAATACCAATACTCAAAAATAGAGTTTGATATTTTAGATCATCCCACAATCAGCATAGAAGTGTGCCAGTCCACGCCTACCCTCCGAACACTCCCGTGCATGCACGAGACATCCTGGAGTCCGTGTCCGAGTCCGAGTCCGCACAACAAAAATTAACTTGCATCCTTGTTAGATTTAATCCTTTTTTCTTCTAGGAAAATACTTCCACATGGCACAAACTTGTGCCCCACTACACCTCATGTGCACACCTCAACACAAGCAATACATTATATTGAGATACTCACCATTTGGTGTAGCCGATGTGGGACTATCTTTTCTAGTCCAAAGGCAAAAACACCAACAATTCCCCACATATCTCAATATATGGGTTGAGCGTTCCCCACAGTGACTGTCCATCATGCATTAGGAGAGATGTCGCTACGACTTGAATCTTCCCGCATAGGTTAAATAACAGCATGATACAAAAATGGACTAAGCCTTGAATTCTACACCATAACTGTAATTCTTCCTACTCACATAATGACATCAACTGTGCTTCTGGCTGCACATTGAAGGCCTTATGCCAGCCTGGTTTCAGTGTATAATTTTTGGGCGTCTACAAGTTTACCCTCAAGAGACGGCCTGATATCTCCGTCCATACACTATAGGTGAGTTCTTTATAAAGAGTCATGGCATGAAGCATTGCGCTTCTTTGCGATGCTACGCCGCTATGACATGGCCGAGGCTTTACCCCATCTGGGTACCTCATCGTAGTGTCATACTACTGTAGCATGAGGTCACAGGCCTCTTTGTAGTGCCAAACTACCCAGCATGAAGTCTTGCGCTTTCGTGCGGTGTTACGCCGCTATGACATGGCTCGCAAAGCCGAGGCTTTACCCTACCTGGTACCTCTTTGTGGTGTCATGTCACTGTAACATGAGAACATCGTCCTCTTTGTAGTGCTGTCTACTTCTCTTTATTACGATTATCATACAGCATTAGGCTACATGCCTATTTGCGGTGCTTCTCCGCTGTGACTTGGCTTGCAAAGCCGAGGCATTATCCCTACCTGGGAACCTCATGCTGGAGTCACCCCACTGTAGCATGGAGTTACACTCCTTGTAGTGCTGCGCTACCGTGCTTCCTGTAAAGTACTCCAGGCATTCACTCTGCCTGAGAACTCATTAAGGCATTTAAGCCAACCTTCCCACAGAAACCGTTTTTCGCAGAAAACAATTGTAGACAACAGTGGTTATAGGTCCGTAACCTCTCCATGTCCAATAGAACATGTACCCACCGTTCCTGATATTCTTCCGATTAGTGGTCCTCCCTTGAACCAAAAGCTAGATGCCTAGTAGATAAATCTTTGAACTAATAGCATAAGACTTTATGGTAGGAATACAATAATACAATATCAGAATGCCTTCAAGCCCATTTTACAAGTTGTATCATCGACCAGCTGGCGCTTGAGGTCCTTGGTGAACGGATCCGCCAGGTTCTCCTGACTCCGAACATCAATCACTGCAATAACACATCTCTTGATAAGATCGTGTACTGCTCTGTGCTTCAACCGCACCGTTCTCTTCTTTCCGTTGAAGAGTTCATTTGATGCCACTGCTGCTGCCGCCTGGTTGTCACAGTATATCGGTATTGCCGGTATCTGAGCCCCAACCACCGGAAGATCATACATGAGCTCCCGAAGCCACTCTGCTTCATCTGCAGCAGCATCCAATGCAAAGAATTCAGATTCCATGGAGGAGCGAGATAACATAGTCTGCTTCTTCGACTTCCACGATATAGCAGCTCCGTCTATGGCGAATACGAATCCACCTGTGGAATACTCGCTCTCCATATCTGAACACCAACTAGCATCACTGAAGCCTTCCACTACTGACGGATCTCCGCTGTAGAAAGGTGCATATGTCTGAGTTTTCTTGAGATATCTCATAACACGCTTCACAGCTTTCCAGTGCTCAACGCCTGGATTGCTAGTGAACCGACTCAGCATTCCCACGGCAAAAGCTATGTCAGGCCTTGTGGCAGTAGTGGCGTACATCAAGCTTCCGATGACGCTAGCGTACTCCAACTGCCTGACGCTTTCCCTCGAATTTGGCTCCAGCTTTTGATCACTCCGGTACGGTGTATCGATAATAGGAAGATCTTGATACCCGTAGCGAGTAAGCATCTTCTCAATATAATGAGATTGTGACAGAGCTATTCCAGTGCCTGTCCGGATGATCTTGAGCCCCAAGATTACGTCGGCATCCCCCAAGTCCTTCATACTGAACTTGGTCGAGATGAATTTCTTTGTCTCTGTGACGCAGCTTAAATCCGTACCTAGGATTAGCATGTCGTCCACGTAAAGACAAACGATTACTTCTCTTCCGTCAGCAAACTTCGTATAGACACACTTACCTGTTTCACTGACTCTGTGGCCATTTGACCTTATCACCTTGTCAAACTTCTCATGCCACATTTTGGGAGCTTGTTTCAAACCATACAGAGACTTCATCAACTTGCATACTTTGTCTTCCAGACCTCTGACGACAAAACCTTCTGGTTGTTGCATGTAGATCTCTTCGGTCAGTTCGCCATTAAGGAATACCGTTTTTACATCCATCTGATGTATCACCAGCTTGTGTATTGCTGCTAGAGCAATTAACAATCTGATGGTTGTCATCCGAGCTACTGGAGCATAAGTGTCAAAGTAGTCGATCCCCTGCTTCTGAGCAAACCCCTTGGTGTTGCACATCTTCTTTAAGGTGTTGCATCTGAAACGTTGTTTGTACAATTGTTTCAGTTTCAGAATTTTCTATCGAAAATTGTGCATCGGCAATAACAATCTCAAAGCTTTATTCGCCCCACACGAGCACGAACAGCTTCCAGGAACCAGCAAGTTCACGAAGAACTTCTGGAACGCTCGTAAGTCAATATTTGAGACTTGAACGGGCTTCCTGGACTTAACAGACTCCCTCAACTCTCTTCTTGGTGCATCTTTCAAAGGAGGCCAAGGGGCTCTATTTATAGAGTGGAGTTGAGACTTCACCTCTTCTCCTATCCGATGTGGGACTAAAATACCAATACTCAAAAATAGAGTTTGATATTTTAGATCATCCCACAATCAGTATAGAAGTGTGCCAGTCCACGCCTACCCCCCGAACACTCCCGTGCATGCACGAGACATCCTGGAGTCCGTGTCCGAGTCCGAGTCCGCACAACAAAAATTAACTTGCATCCTTGTTGGATTTAATCCTTTTTCCTTCTAGGAAAATACTTCCACATGGCACAAACTTGTGCCCCACTACACCTCATGTGCACACCTCAACACAAGCAATACATTATATTGAGATACTCACCATTTGGTGTAGCCGATGTGGGACTATCTTTTCTAGTCCAAAGGCAAAAACACCAACACATATCATGTTACTTTTTGTATTTCTTTTGTTATTGCTATTGTTTATCCTTTTTTAATTAATATAGTCTTATTAAAGAATTCAATCTTAAATGTAAGGTATGGAGAATGTTTTCGAAGAATTTATAGTAGTTTGTCGTAATTGGTTGTGTTTTTCATTCTGTATTTCCCATCTTTTTTTTCCCCTGGTCTTCATGATTCTAAGTAGTTGCAACTCCTAGGATTCATCACATCATTACAAATTGTATCATGTTACCCTCATTATTTGAGTGGTTGTATAGAGCTACCACGAGTGATTGGCTCTAGGGATAAAAATCCATGAAGTGTCCTGACAATCTTTCTACAATTATTTGCTACAAAATTAAACATAAACAAAACTTTGAATGCAAAAGTAGATCGACATGATTTCCTTAGATATATAAACTAGATTTTTCTTCATGCAAGTAAATTTCTAATCAATTTTACTTTTTGATATTGTTTCCAACACATTTTAGCATCAAATAAATCAAGTTATAGCACTACAAAAATACATCAAAATAGAGATAAAAATTTCCATCTCTATATTGACATTTTCCATTGCTAAACAATTATGGCGACGGAACAACGACGAAAACTTTTCTTCACTATATCATATGTCGCTGTTTAATTTATGTCGTTGACCTGTCGATGGATCGACTAATCAGTGAAGAAAGTTCAGTGACGAAAAAAACGATTAATGTTTTCGACGCTAAGCCAATAATTGTTTTAGCAACGGAAATAACAATTGTTTCTCATACTCTTTGGATATCAGACAGTAACTTAAGGACAAATTTTTTTCAGTTTTTCGTCGCTATATCATCTATTATGTTGCTATTCCATCGTTGACTGAAATTTTCAAGTTACTCATCACTGATTAGTCACTGATCCATCGCTATTCTGCCACTAATCCGTCTATAACATGGATATTTTTCCCAGAATCAAATATTTCCTACTAAAAGCAAAGATGTAAATGAGCAGTAGCAAGAGCAAATGTATAGCTAGAGGATGAGCTATATGAGCCTCTCTCAACTTCTAAAAGTCGTACATCATCGTCGTGAGTTGATGCATAGTGAGTGTGCCAAGAAAGCAGCGCCAAAGGTACCAGGTTGTGATGATGCAGGTGGAAAGAACATGAAACAAGTAGACAAATTACTATAAAATAAAGTATGAATAAATATATGAATTGACAATAAAATAAATTTGTTTACTTACGTCGATACATCGACCATATCTCGGTCTGACTCAGGCAACTTTAGTGGAATATGGAGATATGTAAAACTTGGACGACATACATATATTCCATTGTCCAGGAACGTCAAGTCTGGATATGGATTTTCACAGTAGGATCAGTAGCAATGGCAAAAGGAGGTATAGAATTAGCAGTGGCAGCATGTATAGTAGCATGTGTAGATGTAGATGGAATATTAGAATATGGAGTGGCTAGCTACGCCTACTGATGAACGAGTATGATTAGGGAACAAACCATCATCGAACAAGGCGATATCGTCCTTACAAGATCCTCTGTGAGCTGCATCTAGAGTATCTGGGGAGGTCGGGATCCAGATCCTTGGCATCGACCACATCCCACCAAGGTAGATCTGTAGGATACTACAATAATAATGATGTGATGATACTACAAAAATAATGATGTGATGATACTAATAATTGGTCTCGATAAAGAATATTGCCATGATATGAATTTAATATTCTAATAGGATGCATGTATCTTACGTACTAATCATCTTCACCATCATCTTTCGAATCATCCTCATCTTCTCCTTCCTATTGTAAATTATTTTCTACTTCTTCATTTTCACTTTCACCTTCATGTTCATCTTCAAAATTTTCTTCTTTGTCCGATGCCTCTTTATCATCCTCCTCGTCTACGTGAGGTAAATCTTCTGTGTCAAGCTCTTCGTTGACTCTATCATCCTCTATAGTAATGTCAACTTCCATTTTATCAACACCGACATCGGACGAAATGGTATATGTAAGTTGAGGTATTACTACCTCATCCTCATGGTATGCTAGTCCCCAACATTATGTGTGTTTATAGCTTTAGTTTTGCATACAAACCACCAATTTCGGGTATTACACCACCGACTGGGACAACTCGATCGTATAATACGCTTGAAATGTTTGACATACCAACACAAATGATTCAAACCCTCCGTATTTTCTCCCATATTTTATATCAACAAATCAAAATTATTTGTCAATTTTCTATCCTTTCTTGGGTGTTGATCACATTTAAACATCACAATTTTTGTCTCAAAAGAGTAATCCAGCTCTATGAGATCTCTTAGTACACCATAATAGTCGTATTCTGTATCGACATCGTATGTTGAACCTCTCACACAAACTCTAAAATTATTATATAATTAGCCTCCCGGTGCATCGACAATAGGTGATTGGTAAACTTATCAGTGGTTCAAAATTTGAAGCCATTAATGGCGTATTCATCCCAATACTTTGTCCTCTTGCTTTACAACTCATGCTCCCACTTTCTATCCGATGCGGGACTAAATCATATGATCAACTCCCTTTATGTCAGCAATTGCGAACCACCTATAACGTTCAACCGAATACGACACAAAACCAAAAATCTCCAAATTGGCTCGTATACAGATGAACCCGAGTAACAAGGATATCAAACATATTATTATTATATATCTCGTGATTCGAACACAGAGCTAAACTACATGTTCACCAAACTTGAGTGGAACCATACGTATTGCTCCACCTTGGACCCGCAGGCTAGACCCACCTTTGTCGGACTACCTTATGAAGATGCTCCACCTTATGAGCAAACTTGTATAATCCCTCCAACCATCAGTCATGACTTGTACCACTTATATATATTATGAATGTTTAGTAAAATCTATCTCAAAGTAATTGAACGCTCAATCCTGTTTGACTCGTAACCTTGGGCTCTAATACAATTTGTTGAAAATGCGGTATAACCGAATCGAAGTATGATATTGGAATAATAATTAGCACATATGACTTAAAAGAAAGAAAAAAAATCTTTTATTAATGACCAATCCCAATTGTATTTACCTTATACTCCTACTTTATATCCTATGTGAGACTAAATCTATAATGATCCCCTTTATATCATCATCATTGACAAACCACCTTGAATGCTGACTAAGATATGAGATAAATCTCAGCATGCCGGTCATTAATGATCATCCATTGTCTTGAATTATTAGTGCCAAAACTTATTTCTATTAATTAGCTTTTGCGCGGACTAGAATTCGAACACACCTACAAAATTATTCTTTAACTAATTTAAGATATCACATGTTTTCACAAAATTTATGATGCCCGGCTCAACATCGAGGACTTTTTGTCTACAGTGCATTGTATGCCTTTTGGGTCTACTGTCCCCAACTTCTATCATAAATGAAAGGAATAATTATACGTCCCCGTGGCTCGATCCACTAATCTTCCGCTACCCAGCCAGAATTTTTATGCCTCTCCTCTTCCCGCTGACCAAAAGGGTCACTCAAGTTTAGTTAACCAGTACCAGCGCAATAACTATATATATATAAAGGGTTATTTAGTTTTATAGTCTCATGGATATTAGGTTTTGGGTCTCGAAATTGACCGATGTTAGGATTTGGGTCTCGAAATCACTGTTCATTAGCCTAGTGAACAGTGATTTCGAGACCCAAACTAACATCGATCAATTTTAAGACCAAAACTCTAATATCCATGTACATGTAAGACCCTAAAACTAAATTTATATGCCATATATCAACTATCCACAAAATGACAAAAATCCTGAATTATAACAAGGTCCACCGAGTGCTCAAAACCACCACCACCACCACCACCACCACCACCAGCAGCAGCAGCAGCAGCAGCAGCAGGAGCGGGACTAGGGGTCAGGTCTGGTGTATGATCATGAACCATGAGGGAGAAAACAAGATTGGACGTGGAGGTGATATATGGACATTCACAAAACATACGTCACTGGCAAAATTCACATCAATAATGACACACATGTATGTGTATAGCTAGCTGGATGGGAGAGATCAGCCTCGGCCAGGCGTCAGCTGCCGGCAACCTCTCTCACCACCACGGGACGAGGCAGCAGGGCTCTGTGCATGCGTACAGCAGCAGCAGCAGCAGCAGCAGCAGCTCCTGTCATATTTACTGGCTTTGCTTTGCTTCTCGGCCATGGAAAAAGAAAAGATGCCCACCCACATCATACACAGATACGTCAGTCAGTTCCTGCAAAATTGCTGCAGATTCTACACTATCCAGCTTGTTTTACTAAATAATTTCGAGCAAGCAAATGTAAAATCTATCATGTGTAGCTGTACACTGCTGGTTTGACATGTGTGAAGGGAATTTGATGGGCTAATTCATACTCCGCAGCTGACATGATGCCAATGCAGACTTTTGAGTACTAGAAAGAATTTGATCTCTGGTTTACAAGTTAGTATTTGATGCGTTTATCCTGACAAGTTAATTTCTACTATTTGATGAGTCCCTGCGTACGTAATTCTTGTTAGTCCATTTTACATAAGGTTCTTTAGATTTTTGTATCCTAGAAACATTCAAAAACTTATTGTTTGGGCCATGAAATTGTCTCGTTTAATGTTTGGGTCCTAAGATGATGGTTGACCCGTGTTGACAATTCAAATTCCGTTAATAAATATTTTATGGTTAATTAAACTTAGGGTCATTGAAACATTTTTGTCTGTATTGAGTCCTGGTTCAATTTATTTATTAACAGATTTCGGATAGTAAACATGGGTCAACTGTCATACTGTCTGAAGTACAGGTAGGCAACTCTAGAGGGGGGTGAATAGAGTTTGTGTCGATAATCACCAAATAAAAATTAACTCTATATCACCTCCACAAAACAACTATCAAGATAGAAAATAAATCAGAGAGAAATGCGGAAGTAAATAAAGATCAGAAGAGCATACGCAAACACAGCAGTTTTAACCTGGTTTTCCTCGTGGAAGACTAGTCCAGGCCTGAGAACTCTAGCTCAGGATTGAAATTCACTATTTGTGAAATAGTGTACAACCACGTGCCTTTACTCAGAAGAGCACGCCAACTTCTTACAGATTTGCAGGTGGCAAAAACTTGGAATTGTCCAAGTGACTTTTCTTTTCAACTCTTGTACAAAAACTTCTAGCTGAATCGCACTTGAGCACTTTGGGACTTAGGAAGTTTTGTGGCTAGTAGATTGGAAGAGTAAGGCTTAGGTAGTATAAGGCTTAGATGATTGAGAGTGAAAGATAGAAAGATGATGAAGAGATGAATGAAAATGGTTGAAATCATGCCCTATATATACTAGTCTGGAAGGCAGAATTCGGCCAAAATTCTGTCCTCAAAATTCAAAAATATGGCCGTTGTACCAGCTAGCAATTGGTAACCCTAAAAAATAGTTCCTGAAAATCAGGGGACAGAGTTCGATCCGAACTCTGTGTGGGGACAGAGTTCGGTCCGAACTCTGTGTGGGGGCAGAGTTCGGCCCGAACTCTGCCTCCTAGGTGGCAGAATGGCCTTTGGGCCTATGGGCTTTGTTTAGCTTGGACTTGGTTCAGGAATTGGTCTGTTTGTATGGTAGAGCTTAGAGAGATATGTCTAGGGGTTGAGATAACTCAGTGCGACTCAACGTACACATTCTCCTAAACTCAATAAATTGAAGATTACAGACTTGGAACAAGTAGGAAAACCAAGAGCCCTTTGATGACGCCTTTCTTCTGATATTTGAGCAGATCTGAAGACGTCTTTTTCCTTGACAACAGTCGTCCAAAGATAAGCAGATCTGGAAATCTGAATACCTTTCGGGGGGCCCCGATACGAGGCCCCAGATAGGTCGCTAGGCGGTTCGGAGAAATATCTTTGTATGACGTCGTCTTTGGTCCATCATTAATTCTTCATTGCCTATGTCCTGGTTTGATCATGTTTGATCATGCTTACTGCATGTCTACAAATACATGTTAGTCAAGCAAAATATATTGCAGTACGATACAAACATAGCAATATAATATAGGACAATTAGGACAATGCTAAGTTTAAGTAGCAACATGATAGTAAGTATATGAATATTAGTGACATGATTATATTAAACTTAACTGATTAGCCATATTCAAAAATACGATGTAATCATTGGGCCAACACTGTCATATCATGACCCAAACCTTAAGCTGGACAATTTCATGGCCTAAACATTAATTTTTAAATAATTTTGGGATCCGGAGTCTAATTAACCCTTCTTCATGGAACAGTAATACAGTTCCAACGTGTCACATATTTTAATATATTAACCTCAAGGTGGAAGGACACGGGTCACACAGATCGAATAAATGAATCAAATCAGGGCTAGCTATTACGGGTTTGACACGATCAAATTAGCTAGTACGTGTGTCTGTATGTGTTCCATGGATACGTTGGCGGCAACTACATGCGGATAGGGTTAGGGTATATGGGGTCTTGGGACCCTGGTTCGACGAGCAAAGAAGATCAAGAGGAAGCACCTCCGGATGCTGCTCAAGTCTCTCATAATGAGGGGGACGTGTGGTCCACCATTCGACAAAGTAAGGGTGTACAGGCCCTAGGGGGACGTGTGCACGCCGCCTCAGTATGGGGGAGGCAGTAACCCTTTTAGGGGATGTGGAGAGGGTCTGTTATGAGGAAACGCAGGGGAGAAGCCAAAGTTAGGTGGGGCTGGGCCTTCGAGGATTCAGTAGAACGTGGTGATGGGGTAGGGCTTGGCAGTTTGCATGGATGCAAAGAGGTGAATACCCAAGGCATTCACTTGGAGAAGGAGCCGTTACAAGGGCAGGTGATGAGCAAGTCATGGGCGGATGTGACTCGACCTTGGACGACTCAAAGCAAGGATGAGATGCGATATGTGGAATCCAAGCTTGTGAAAGGAGGATGTCGAGCTTCGTGCATAGAAAAAGAAATTGGGGAGACATCAGTGTATTGGAAGCACATAATAGTGCTATACGTCCTTGGCGTAAACCATTTTACGGGCATATACATGCATATGCCAATAGAGTTTGGGGTCCTAAATGTGGCATATAGATTTTTGCAAATGAAGGTGGCTTCTATTTAGTCAAGTTTGATATGTGCAAAAAGACAGCGAGTGTCACGTCTCGATTTCGTAAAATCAATCGTCCTCGCATGGGTGTGATGTCATATGAGCCTAAGTTGTGCTCACACCATATAAGCATCAAAATGGTCGATTGAACAACTAAGTGACAAAGTTCTCACACAAAAGTCCCCACACAAAAAAATTGAATCAATACAAAGATATGTACAAAAATGCTTCTCTTATTGATATAGAAATTGAAGATTACAACGGCTCAATGCCAAGGTTACAATCACTCAAAAACTCTCTCACTCATTTTCCCTCTCTCTCTCTCTAATATATATATATATATATATATATATATATATATATATATATATATATATATATATATATATATATATATATATATATATATATATTAATTACAATGAATCATTCCATGAGGCTTATAACTTGACGATGAATACAATAGGTTTATACATTACGTCCCATATATGAGCGAAGACTTTAATGCCGACGCATGTCTAGAATCGCCAAGAATCTCCATGCCTTGGCAACGTCCAAGCGAGCTCCACACCGAACGAGTTACTCCATGTATCCTGCAGACAATCTGGTACGGTATCGGTACATAGAACGCACTGGTAGGGATGCTTCTCGTCCACCCTAAAAAACTAGTACGTTTATATGTGAGTGTACACTATTATTATGTGGTCTTTCTAATTCTGCCTTAGGATCAATTTCATGGCATATACTAGCAATCATACTTGTATCGCAAAAGCGTAACCAAGTTATGCAACAAAATTAAACTTACCCATACTTACCGTCTATACTTTCATGTTCCATAAAACCAACATGATAACCACACATAATGAATCCACAAAATCTCTACTCAAGTGTCACAAGCGTCTCTGCAGAAGACAAGAGTTAGCTCAATAAATGTGTCGTGTGCCATGCATCCACTTCCTTACTAAATTAACGACCAACACAAAATTGCCGCTAACTTGCTGACTTAACCTATATAATGGTCACTAGCGTGAAAACCCATCATAGACTATAGCCTGATGTAGATTGCGATCCTTTCAGCGTGGGTAGCGTGCCCACAGAAAGTTTTTGAATCACCTATATTGGGATCCAACACAGCTATCGTGGTTCCTCCTAGGACGAATCGGTCATGTGGTCCCGAGATATCGCTCAAGAAACTAAAATCCTTGTGCATAAGTTGTCCATGATCATACAAGTCTCTACTCAAAATTCCCATACTTCTCAAGATATTTCTTATCTCAACTTTCCATCTCTATACAGTTCGCAGACCAGGGACTGCCTCGCCGTCCCAACGGTTCTGAATCCTTTCATGTTGTACCTCTGAATGCAGAATGACTATTTGATAGCTTTTAGAACTAATTTGAACAACTATATTCCATGAAGTGTCACAAATAGTCATAATCTATATGACAAGCATTGTAACAGTGTACATGTGTATACTATAGCAGTAAAACGTTAATTTATGTGACAACATGAAAACTCTACCTTGCACAAGACGTGAAACCATAGGGCGAGTGCCAATTTAACACAGTGTAAAGCACTATCCAGCAATCAATGATATTTCTATGTTCTATAGAAGGTGATACAAGATGGGATTATTTTCTTAGCTACGTGGGTTCATCTCTTATATTAGCATGCAATACTTAGTGTGTAACAAACAAGAACATGACATCCATTTTTATTAAGTTTGCAGACAAAGCAGAGACGAGTTCACCAAAGCTACCTACCCGAACGAGGACTTGCCTCGACCGAGCGAGACTCGAAGCAAGTAACTGTATACCCAAGTTCGAACATCATTTTGCCAATGTTCATCCTGTTGAACTGAGCTAAGTGGAGCGCTATAGAATGCGAGTCATTTAGGGAGGTCCATGGACCTTCGATGGTCGGCTCATAATCTTGAAGGAATGGCACTCTGGATTCCAGTGCAAAAGAGATGTTTTATATAGGGTCCCAGTATGGATTTGATTCCCTGGGATGTCAATTCGGCATGGGAATACTTCCATGCTAATAAGCCAATTTAGTTAGTTCTCCGATTAGAGCGGATGAAGTGACTAAAGCGAGGTCCAGATTACTTTATTCTAGTGTGTTTGTTGAGATAAAGGCTGGCAAGCCACTACCTCCGGAGGTAGAGTATATCCCTTCTGATGATGTTTTCAAATAGGTTGTTGAGTATGAATGGGTGTCCCCATAGTGCACTCATTTTACGTATTTT
This sequence comes from Iris pallida, assembly GCA_029216955.1. Lineage (NCBI taxonomy): Eukaryota > Viridiplantae > Streptophyta > Magnoliopsida > Asparagales > Iridaceae > Iris > Iris pallida. Next base: position 3,042,715 of record JANAVB010004599.1, on the reverse strand, counting down.
GGGCATATGACCCAACAATGCATGATGACGGGGAAAGGAGATACACAAGCGGTCAATATAATTAATTCAATAGTTGGGGGCTCCAAACTTGATCGTGGTAAGTAGGCGGTAGAGGAAGGGAGACAACAGGGATGGCTAGAAAGATCCCTAAATATATAGCATATGTTTTACATAACTTCTTCAACCAAATGAGAGCGTGATATTTTAATTAGTCACTCACCAGTACACGGTAATATACTTATCATCGCTCTCCACAAGTACTACGCACCAGGAGGGGTGTGCCACCTAACAAGGCACGTTCATTTTGAAGCCTTGCTCGTGTGCGTAGGCGATCTCTACACATTTGAAGACTCTGCTAAGAACCTATGTCAATGCCTAGACTCTCCCCCATCCAAGGTCCAAGTAATGTTTTGGTTTTGTATAAGGGGATATAAATGTATAGAACGACTATCTTATCAGCGTTCCTTTTTTATCAGGTCATGTTTGTAGGACCGTACGAAATCTATTGTAATATTCTTATAAATGATGTTCATCATCAATGAAGTAAAATTTCCTTCTGCTGCAAATGTGTTGTTCAATTTTTCTGCCTACTCAGTTTGTTGTTGTATTTCAGATAATCTTATTCTTGTACGAGTACTGTTAGTCCCGAGGCGTGGATATAGATGGAAAACAGGAGTTCAGCAAGCCTACACGGTAGGTGCCACAAATGAGGAGTTTAGCAAGCCTACACAGTAGGTGCCACAAATGAGATAGATCTTAAGAACAAAGTTAGGCCTCCCTACTCAGTAGGTGTCTTAAAACCTGAAGAACGAGTTACAGAGAAACAGAAGAAGAAGAAGAAGAAGAAGAAGAAGAGGATTAAATCTGCTGGGGTATAAAAACACCGTCGCTCAAAGCAAGATTCGCCTCTATACGATTCGCTTCCTGGAACCAGCAAGTTCAAGAGAACTTTTGGAACGCTCGTCAGTCAATATTTGTGACTTGAACGGGCTTCCTGAACTTTATGGACTCCTTTAACTCTCTTCTTTGATGCATCTTGGAAAGGAGACAAGGGGGCTCTATTTATAGAGTGGATTGAGACCTCACCATCTCTCATATCCGATGTGGGACTAAAACACCAATACTCTAAAAATAGAGTTTGATGTTTTACATCATCCCACAATCAACATAGTCGAGTGCTAGCCCATGCCTTCCCTCCGAACACTCCCGTGCATGCACGAGACAACCTGGAGTCCGTGTCGAGTCCGAGCCCGCACAACAAAAATCAACTTACGTCCTTGTTGGAATTAATCATTTTTCTCTTAGTAAAATCACCCACATGGTTTCCTCCTTAGGATCACCACCCCATGTGCATATCCCAACAACACATACTCATATATATGTTGAGATAACTTATGGTGCTTTTTCAATGTGGGACTAAACTTTACAAAGCATGTTGACAGCAATCTCTCTTCATGTCAAGGAGCAAGAGCACCAACAATCCCCCACATATCTTATCATATATATGTGTCTAGGGTTGAGCGTTCCCCACAGTAACTGTTCATTTTATATTAGGATAGATGTCGCTGATGACTTGAATCTTTCCGCATGGAATAAATAACAATGTGATACAAGAATGGACTATGCCTTGAATTCTGCACCACAATTTTAATTCTTCCCACTCATAAAGTATAGTTACATGTGCTTCTGGCTGCACATTAAAGGCCCTATGCCAGCCTAGTTTCAGTATATAATTTTGGACGTCTACAAGTTTACCCTCAAGAGACGGTCTGATATCTCTTTCCATACACTATAGGTAAGTTCTTTATTAAAGAGACATGGCATGAAGCCTTGCGCTTCCTTACGGTGCTACGCCGCTATGACATGGCCTAAAGTCGAGGCATTACCCCTACTCGGAAACCTTATCGTAGTGTCACACTACTGCAGCATGAGGTCACAGCCTCTTTGTAGTGCCATTCTATCCAGCATGAAGCCTAAGGCTTTCTTGCAGTGTTACGCCACAACGACATGGCTCACAAGGCCGAGGCTTTACCCCTACCTGGGTACTTCATCGTGGTGTCGTGCCACTGTAACATGGGGTCACCCTTCCCTTTGTAGTGCTGTTTACAACTCTTTAATTTCATCATACAGTATTAGGCTACCTGCCTATTTGTGGTGCTACGCCGCTATGACTTGGCTTACAAAGTCGAGGCATTACCCCTACCTGGAAACCTCATGGTGGAGTCATCCCACTGTAGCATGGAGTTTTACTCCTTGTAGTGCTGCGCTACCGTGCTTCATGTAAAGCCCACCAGGCATTCACTCTGCCTGAGAACTTATTAAGGCATTTAATCCAACCTCAACACAGGATCCATTTTTCGCAGAAAACACATAGTAGACAACAGTGGTTATGGATTCGTAACCCTTCCATATTTCCAAGAACAAGTACCCACTGTTACCTGATAGTTTTCCAGTCAGTGGTCCTCCCTTGAACCAAAAGTTAGATATCTAGTAGATTTCTCTTTGAACTAATAACATAAAATTTTATGGTAGAATTACAAAAACATACTATCAGAATGCCTTCAAGCCCATCTTTTCTGCTGTGTCTTCAACCAGCTGACGCTTGAGGTCCTTCGTGAACGGATCCGCCAGGTTCTCCTGACTCCCAATATCGATTACTGTAATAACATCTCTCTTGATGAGATCGTTCACTGTCATGTGCTTTAACCGCACAGTTCTCTTCTTTCCGTTGAAGAGATCATTTGATGCCACCGCCGCAGTCGTTTGGTTGTCGCAGTATATCGGAATTATCGGTATCTACGCTCCAACCACTGGAAGATCATACATGAGCTCTCGAAGCCATTCTGCTTCATCTGCTGCGGTATCAAGTGCAAAGAACTCAGATTCCATAGAAGGCCGCGAGAACATAGTCTGCTTCTTTGACTTCCATGATATAGCTGCTCCATCCATTATGAAAATGAATCCACCAGTGGACCTCACGCTCTCCAACTCTGAGCACCAGTTAGCATCACTGAAGCCTTCTACTACGGGCGGCTCTCCGCTGAAGTACAGTGCATATGTCTGAGTCTTCTTGAGATATCTCATAACACGCTTCACAGCTTTCCAGTGCTGAACGCCTGGATTGCTTGTGAATCGACTCAGCATTCCCACAGCGAAAGCTATGTCAGGCCTAGTGGCAGTAGTAGCGTACATCAAACTTCCGATGACGCTAGCGTACTCTAATTGCCTGACGCTTTCCTTTGAGTTTGGCTCCAGCTTCTGATCACTTTGGTACGACGTATCAATTATGGGAAGATCATGATACCCGTATCGAGTGAGCATCTTCTCAATGTAGTGAGATTGTGACAGTGTCAATCCAGTGTCCGTCTTGATGATCTTGAGTCCCAAGATAACATCAGCATCCCCCAAATCCTTCATACTGAACTTTGTTGAAAGAAACTTCTTTGTCTCAGTGACACAACTTATATTCGTACCTAGGATTAGCATGTCGTCCACGTACAGACAAACGATGACTCCTCTTCCGTCAGCAAATTTAGTATAGACACACTTGTCTGTTTCGCTGACCCTGTAGCCGTTTGATCTGATAACTTTGTCAAACTTCTCATGCCATATTTTGAGAGCTTACTTTAAGCCGTATAGAGATTTTACCAACTTGCAGACTTTGTCTTCTAGGCCTCTGACGACAAATCCTTCTGGCTATTGTATATAAATCTCCTCGATCAGCTCGCCATTCAGGAATGTTATTTTCATATCCATCTGATGTATCACCAGTTTGTGTATTGCTGCAAGGACAATCAACAATCTGATGGTTGTCATCCATGCTACTGGAGCATATGTGTCAAAGTAGTCGATCCTCTCTTTTTAGGAAAACCCCTTGGCCACTAGCCTGGCCTTGAACTTGTCAATGGTTCCATCAGCTTTCATCTTCTTCTTGAAGATCCACTTGCATCCGATGGGTTTTGCTCCTTCGGGTAAATCAACTAACACCTATGTGTTATTGGAGGTAATTGAGTCAATTTCATTGTCTATTGCCTCCTTCCAGAAGATAGCATCTCTGGTCTTCATCGCTTCATCATAGGTAAGCGGATCTGCTTCCACATGATAGGTGACAAAGTCATCTTCGAAGCTCTTAGGCCTCCTTGCTCGCTTCGTCGACGGCTCAGCGAGTTCTGGTTCAATTGTTGTTTCTCCACCAACAACTTCATCTTGGACTATTGGTTCATATGAGACCTCGGTCTCATTTGCACCTACATTATTCTCCGGAATATCTGGGAGAATAATATTTTTGTGTCGTACAAACTTGTCTTCAAAGTATTTAGCATCGCAAGATTCGATGATATAATTTGACTCAATGTCAAGGAATCTCTGGGCATCACTCTTCTCGACATATCCCAAGAAGATCGCCTTCGTAGTCCTTGTCTCCAGCTTTTGAATCTTTAGATCTGGGAGCTTCATATAAGCCAGACACCCCCACACTCGAATAACATTCAAGTTAGGTCTGACTTTGAACTAGAGTTCATGAGGAGTTATGTCAGAAGTTGCATAAGGCACTCTATTCAGAATGAAAGTGGTCGTTAATGCAGCTTTTCCCCAGTAACATTTTGGAAGACCTGCAGTTAGCAGCATTGAGTTTATCATTTCTGTCAACGTTCGGTTCTTTCTCTCTGCTACTCCGTTAGATCGAGGAGAATACGGAGCAGTAGTCTCGCAGATGATTCTATGTTCTTTGCAGAATGATGCAAATTCTTGAGATCGATATTCTCCGCCTCGATCACTTCTCAACCTCTTGAGTTGTTGTCCAATTTGCCGTTCAGCTTCGGCCCTGAACTCCTTGAACTTCTTGAACGCTTCGTCTTTAGATTTGAGCAAGTAGACGAATGCGTACTTATAGAAGTTATCGATGACGGTTATGAAATACTTTATCCCAAATTTTGTACAGAATTATTTGAAGTCACAGATATCAGAGTGTACCAACTCCAGAATATCTATGCTTCGATTGACCCGATGAAAGGGTTTTCTAGTGATCTTTGTCTGAGCACATACTTCACACTTCTCTATCTTACCCCTACATTTGGAGATAAGTCCTAGACTAGATATTTTGTTTATTCTTTTACAATGAACATGTCCTAGCCTATTATGCCACAACTCAAGAGAATAGTCAAAAAGAGTGATTGCATTTATTTTATTAGACTGGTTTACAAGCTAAATTTTAAACATCCTTTCAGTTTGAAAAGCCTTTCCGAAGTATGTTCCCTTCTTGGACATCACCATCTGACCAGCATTAATGTCCATCCTCAAACCTCTGTTGCTAAGCAGGCTCCCAGAGATCAGGTTCTTGGCAATCACCGGAACATGTTTTACGCCTTGGAGCGTCAGAGTGTTCCCGGAAGTGAGTTTCAGCTCCACAGTCCCGATCCCCAGAACTTTAGCTTGGGACTGGTTCGCCATGACAACCTTCTCAGAAGTTGGCTGGTACGTGACGAACCATTCCATTTCAGAGCAGACATGGCATGTCTTACCGGTGTCTATCCACCAGTCAGAGTCAGTTCCCTCAGTTGTGACCTGAGCGATCATAGCAAACCAAAAAAACCATACTAGGCTCACCTTTCTTTGATTGTGTTGGGCCTGGATCTGCATTCACTCTTATAGTGGCCCTTCTTGCCACAGTTAAAATAAGTCACATTGGACTTGGGCTTCTTCTGTTTGAAAGACGGTCCCTTCACTTTCAGATTAGTGAAGTCTTTTTTGTGGTGAGAAGCCGCCTACTTCCCCTTGGAGTCTCTCGTCTGCACCAGATTGGCCTCGGCCAATTATTTAGACAAAGCGTCCATCTTCTATTGAGAACGCATCTCGTCATCAACGAGGATTTCTTGTAAGAGATCTTCCAGACTGATCTCGAGTTTCTTCCGATGCATTCTTGCATAGAATATTTTCCATCCAGCAAGAAGTTTTGAGACAATCCCTCCAACGACAAACTTGTCGACGAGGGGCATCTTTTCATCGTTCAGTTTCTGACGAAGTTTCAGAAACTCCTTCACTTGAGGAAGCATCGCCTTCTCGTCTTCAAAGAGCCACTTGTGATATTTTTCGACGAAAAATATCTTGCTCCTGTTTTTGTCTTCCTCGTACAGCTTTTCCACAGACTCCCATATTTCTCTGGCACTATCCTTCTTTGAGTAGGATTCTGCCAGGAAATCCTCCATAGAATATAGGATCAGAAGCCTACAAATGCTATTCTTCCTTCTCCATTTGGCCTGAAGTTTAGTAGCAACTGTTATAGCGACAACAGACCCAGTATCTGGAACAGTAGGTTCCTCTTCAAAGAGCACATGATCAACGTCTCAGAGTTGAAGGGTGAGAAAGACCTTCCTCTTCCAGACTTGATAATGCTCTCCATCAAACTTTTCCAACTTGCAGTAGTCTGTTTGGAGGAGTGAAGCATTAATATTTTCTATCGTACTAATCTTGCTTTGAGATTGTTAGTCCCGAGGCATGGATATAGATGGAAAACAAGAGTTCAGCAAGCCTACACAGTAGGTGCCACAAATAAGGAGTTTAGCAAGCTTATACAGTAGGTGCCACAAATGAGGAGTTTAGCAAGCCTACACAGTAGGTGCCACAAATGAGATAGATCTCAAGAACAAAGTTAGGCCTTCCTACTCAGTAGGTGCCTTAAAACCTAAAGAACGAGTTACAAAAAAATAGAAGAAGAAGAAGAAGAAGAAGAAGAAGAAGAGGAGGAGGATTAAATCTGCTGGGGTGTAAAAACACCGTTGCTCAAAGCAAGATTCGCCTCTATACGATCCGCTTCCAGGAACCAGCAAGTTCAAGAGAACTTCTGGAATGCTCGTCAGTCAATATTTGTGACTTGAACGGGCTTTCTGAACTTTACGGACTCCCTTAACTCTCTTCTTTGGTGCATATTGGAAAGGAGGCAAGGGGGCTCTATTTATAGAGTGGAGTGAGACCTCACCATCTCTCATATCCGATGTGGGACTAAAACAACAATACTCAAAATAGAGTTTGATGTTTTACATCATCCCACAATCAACATAGTCGAGTGCTAGCCCACGCCTTCCCCCCGAACACTCCCGTGCATGCACGAGACAACCTGGAGTCCGTGTCGAGTCCGAGCCCGCACAAAAAAATTAACTTACGTCCTTGTTGGAATTAATCATTTTCCTCTTAGTAAAATCACCCATATGGTTCCCTCCTTAGGGTCAGCATCCCATGTGCATATCCCAATAACACATACTCATATATATGTTGAGATAACTCATGGTGCTTTTCCAATGTGGGACTAAACTTTACAAAGCATGTTGAGAGCAAGCTCTTTTCATGTCAAGGAGTAAGAGCACCAACAAGTACAACTTAAACTTGTACGACGTCACGTCCGAGGGACGACTATCGATTCTACGAAATTGGGACTTGACATAATGGCCAAGTTTTAGCTCACAACTTCCATATGCAACGACTCGAGCACACAGATTTGATGAACTTCTTAGGCCTTGCATTCAGACCCATGTCGTGGTGCAGAAGTATCAGGTGATGAGGGAGTCATTCAACGATGCGCTCGCTCTATTGCCTCAATACCCTCCTATGAAACCCGTAAATTCGATTTTGTTATTTTTCTAATTATTAAATTTCTTGTTTGCTAAATTAATATTTTTGCCAGATTATTATTATTATTAATTTCAAAATAAATAATCATGGATTTTTGTTTTGGCTGACCCAGACCAGAACTCGTTCCCGAGTCCCGAACCCGACTCGGATTTATTTCCGAAACTGATCACGGTTTCGTATATAAATCATAAGTTAAAAATATATTATATAATTTCTTATATTTCACTCTTTATCACTAACTCTCTTTCTCTTCCTACTATGGTCTGGAACAGACCCTTCCATTCCAAAACCGACAGCCTCCCGACCTTCGGCCTCCCCTATCGGCCGCCTCCTCCCCTTCGCCTTCCAGTAACCCCCACTTCCTCTTCTATATAAATCCCCCTCCATCACCATCTCCATCACTCACTTCATTTTTTCCCCAAAAATCAAATCCCTAACCGTGCCCTAGCAGACCGCGCCCTTTCCGGCGAACCCCGACCCCCGTCGTCGCCTCCCGGCCGACCCCAGGCCGAATCCGCCGCCTCCCCTGCCCGGCGCCACCCCTTCCGAGGCCGACGCCCCATCGGCGACCAACCCGGCCGCCGTTTTCCGCGGCCGTGCGCGCCAGCCCGACCCGGGTGGCCTACCCATTCTCCGGTGCTGTTCCGCGGCACCCCGCCGTTGTCTTTTTCGAGCTCGGGTGCTGTACACACAGCCGAACCCCGGCGAGGTGCTGACCAGAGCCCGAGACGCTGTCCGTGTGTTCTTTTTCTCTAAAATTCACCTGAGAGCTCTAGCCGAGCAATTTCTGGTATATTTTCGTTGCTCCGTTTCCATTTTTATAGTCTGTGATGAATTTGGTCCACGAATTTCCCTGGGAATTCGGTAAACGAGGCATTTTCGGATTTTCCGAAATCCTTTCGGAAACGTTCTGTGAGTTCTCGGAATATTTCTATGGGTTTGGTTTTCCGAAATCTTTTCGGAATTGGTTCTGTGGCTTATTTTTCTTTGGGTGTTCTGTTGGTTTTGGAATTTTCGAGGAGTTTCGGTTTTCCGAAGTTCGTTTCGGTTTTTCGAAGTTCGTTTCGGTTTTTCGAAGTTCATTTCGGGTTTTCCAAGTTTCATTTCGGTTTTCCGAATTTCGGAAACGTGCTGTGGATATTATTTTCGGGTTTTGGATATTATTATTATTTTCTGGTTGGAAATTGGGTTTCCCTGGTATGGAACTTGTGATGGTTGTGGCACATTTTCCCAGTTTTGGGTTGTCCCGAAAATAGAGGGAATGCTGCCGAAATTTTTATAAAACTTTATAAATGGATTTCAAATCGATTTTCAAAAATATTTATAAATTGGATTTTGGTGACGACCGTACCGGTCTGCGGGACCTAGCGAAATGCAAACGAAATCGGACATGCCGGACGTTGAGGCATTAGCTAATTTTGTGACGATTGGACCAAGTCTGAGACTCTTAATAATATTTATTTTAATTTAATTTATTTATTTTGTTTTAGTAATTAAAGTGCAGGATATTAATTAGAGCTAACTAACCTTTTCTCTTATTTCAATTTATGTAAAATGGTCTGTAAGGGCATAAGCCCAGCTTTTATTTACTTTCTGTGGTTTTGTGAATAAGTTAGTGTAGTTTTTATTTCTTTTCTGGTTTGTGGTTGGCATAAACACGTAACAATAGTAAAATAATTATTTTATAGAAAATCAGTATTATTTTCTCACATTAAGTAAATTAGGAAAAACTACAAATTATTATTTAAACAAATTTCATGTTTTCCTCATTTAAAGAAAAAATATTATTTTTAAATATAATATAATGAAATACAAAATTTTATCAAATAAATTGGAAAATACGATTTTTTTTCCAATAAAAAGGTTAAATTGACTTTTCTTCGTAAGTTAGAAACTCACCTCGATAAGCGTTCTAAAGTAGAGTTGTAAATAACCTAAAATTTGATTAGGACAAATTCTAGAGATTGTAACTAGCACACCTAGATATAGATTGAATATTGGTGCTAAGTCAGGAAATTCTCAATTGTAGGGTTTCGAGGATTGTACTAGCATCATCCCGGAACCAATATCGAATCCAGTCATAACCAAGGCAAGTACATTTTGTGGTAGTTTACAATTATTTAGTAATCGTTTTATTACAAGTTTAAACCACGATGCAACACGGAACTCTCTCTGAGAGCATTGACTGATTGACTGTTGGGTACTGGAGGAGTAGTGTAATGAGTATGACCACAGCCAAAATAGTATACTGACTGTGTTAGCTTACCCCTCATACACACGGGGATAAGCCATATCGTATCAATAGGATACAACTGTACAACCCAAGTCGGTCATATTCATTGCCTATTCACATCACAATGTTTTAACTACTGAAAAACTGTTTATTTCAAATTATTTAAAAGTGCATAACTCTATTATTATTTCAATTGTTGGATTATCATGAATTGTACTTTGCTCCCTCCTGACTGGAGACCAACATTTTTAGGTGATTGCGTCGTCAAGGATCTGATGTTTAACTCTGGTCCCGCGGAACTTGGAACCCTAGAATCTTAAGAGCTGGATTAGTATTTATTATTCTTTTGGATACAAGTGTAATAATTGAATGATGTATTAATGGTTGTTGTATTTCAAAAATTTTAAATTGAATAAAAGATTTTATATTTCGTTAGAATTTTATCTGCATGTGTTTCACTGCTTGATACAGCTTACTGTCGCCGTCTCAACAACGGTGCAGGCTGGGCATGATCCGATTCGACCCAAGAAATTGGGACCGGATCGTGACATGTTTTTAGTGGTGGCCCATGCAGGTCAGATCTGTAAATTGGTCTAGTCAACTTAGTCTAGACCATCGCGCAGTTATGTAATTTGACCTAGGGATAGTTGAGACTTTAAGAAAATAGACTTTAGAAACAACTAGAACACTTAAATGATATACACCATGTTACATTATAGTGCCGAAAATTATTTATTTAAAAATCTATTTTTGCCTGCTTATAGATTCGTAGGATACCTTGTTTGTGTTTGTACCTAAACCTTATCTAGATTAAGTTGATTGTACCTTTGAGTGTCCCATGACTTTCGAGATTATTTTTCTACCATAATTTTCAGGTTCTAGTCTACCTTAGGATTCATATTTTTTTGGAATAAGGTTGAATTTTTCAATCTTCTTCTTCTTTATCAAACCTAATTTTAACTTCTTCATTGGTTGATCAGATCTTACTTCTCTACCTTTATTTGGAATTTTGATTCGTTTGTTATGAAAAGTTTCGATATTCTCTTAGCAACCCTATTAAACTCTTTTCTACCCAATATATATCTACAAGCATTATCCAACCTTTTGCCTTGATCTCCTTTCCAATTGACTAACTTTCTCGGAATCAATCCTGAATCAAAATTCTTCTGGGATCATTTAAACCATAAAGGTCAATTATTACCAGAAGAATTAGTTCAGTTCATGATTCTCTTAAAGGGATTATTTTCAATTTCAATATTGATTGTTATCTCCTGAGTTATTTCAAAGACCGAGAATATTCTCATCTGTTGATTTCCTCCACTCATCTTAAAACCCTACTCTTTCTATGCAATTTCTTGATCAAATCAAGGCCTAGAAAGCTTCTATGATCATGAAGCAGGAACGGTCAGAAAATTGATCACATTTTTGAATCCATTCTATTGTTCAATTTTCTTTAGTCAAGGAGATTTTTATCTGTCCCAAAGCTATTTAATTTCTTGGCGTTACTAAACAATTTCAATTTGATTTCCTTGAATCAATGAGACTTACCTTCTCTCAAATTTTCCAACTTTCCTTAGTTATGGAATTATTCTTCTCAAAATAATTTTTTGTATTTTCCTGAGTGATTTGTCGGGAATATTATCATTGGTTTTTCTTACTTAATCCGAAGCGGGATGCTTCTATCTTATCTAGTGTTTGACTCAATTATTCAAATCAAGGTTGATCGTTTCATCTTTCAAAAAGAAAATCGGAGAACAGATACTCCTCTTGATTTTAGCCCAGTCTCTTGAATCTCAACACATATTTTGATAAATCCGTTGATCTCAGAAGAACAGTTATCTACATTTTCTATCCTGTTTAGAACTTTAAACTCGTTTGAATTTTTTGAAATTTCTCTGAAATTCACATGGACAAAGCTGAGAAAATATTTAGCAACCTAACATGACTCCGCATATTTACGTAATAGTCATTTATCTGAATTATGGAAAATTGCAAGTTTACTGCAGCTAGTTGTGCACTGGCGGGGCATAAACTCTAAATTGAAATAATGACAGGTAATCGTTAGGTTTCCAAATATTATTGAGACTTTGTTCTATGTTTGCTTAGCCATGAAATGGATAAAGTTGGAAGATTACTCGGTAAACTAAATTATTCAAGTTATGGAGTCAAAAATTTATTGCAGTCAGGTGCACACTGGCGAGGCATGAATTTGGAACAAAGTGACTTGAAAATAGTAGTTTTCGAATATTAATAAGACTATATTCATATCATGATTATCTCCAATCATTTTGAGGATTTGTATTCTAGCACTTACTCCTACTTCCAGAAATATTTTATCGGATTATATTCTTGTCATGGTTATTTTAAATCACCCTCACCATCTTAAAATCGTATAACTTGTTGATTTTTCTGAGTCACAAACTCCTATACCTCATACCAGTTTGAATTGAAAATTGTCCTTCATTTCAGAAAATTACATTATCTTTTGTTTGTTTCTTAAAAAAAAAAAATTGATGTCGTATTTTATGACCTTTCTATTTTATTTGATCTCATTTTAAAACTTTAAACTCGTTATGATTATTTACCTCGATGTTTACTCATGATTTTGATCACAACAAAATATTCTAACTCTATCACAGATGATTTTAAAACATGCTGATATTTATCTTTATACTTAGCAATCATGCCTCGAATCTGATTTTGCCTTATGAAGTAAACCTAGAACATTTTATAGATTGAATTTTAGAGTACATGATATATAGGATATATATATGAGTTAAAATGTACAATGATGATTAGTATCGAGGAAAGTTTGTAAATAATTTGACATTGAAAATTAAAGGTTGTCAATGTTAGGCATAGAGATGCACTCTAGGAAGGTGCATGGTGAATTAACTATAAAGGATAAGCGAAACAAGAAATATTGGACTTAAAAGGTAAATAATTGAGGATGACGAATTGTATGAATAGAAGGGCGCCAATATTAAAAAAAATGGAAAGATTGGTTGGAAAGATGTAATAAGATTTATTTTTGAAAAAGTTTAGTCAAATAAAGGATTTGAGCTTAATCATGATTTCATAGAGAGTTCGAGATCAAATAGAAAAATGAAGATATATACATGATAGTCTAAAATCACAGTGATGATCATCTATGAGAAAGAAATGATAAAATGGATCGTGACAAATCAGAATATTGAAACGTGGTGTAGGATTTTAGATATGATATTGGGCATCAAGGCTTGACATTGAAGTATTAAAGACTAGGAGTATTAAATCATAGAATTAAATTGAATATATTAGCAAGCTGGGAGAAATACATATTGCATGAATATGAGATGTGTTCAAGATTGAAAATATAGAAGACAAAATTTTAAGGTGATTGGCAATTTAAGAATGGAATCGGGAATTTAGTAATCATGGAGAATAACATTATTTCTAAAGGAGGGAAGAATGTAAATTAAATAGTGGATAAAATTGATGAATATATAGCATTAGATGAGTTTTGGGATTGTTAACCTACTTGGGCATAAGACTGTTAAGGAAGATGTCCAAACTGATTTCAGGCATGATTGCATGATTAAAATCCTGACCCTGTCCTTTAAATTTCGAGGATGAAATTTTCTAAGAAGGGAAGGTTGTAAAACCCGTAAATTTGATTTTGTTATTTTTCTAATTATTAAATTTCGTGTTTGCTAAATTAATATTTTTCCCAGATTATTATTATTATTAATTTTAAAATAAATAATCATGGATTTTTGTTTTGGCTGACCCAGACCAGAACTCGTTTCCGAGTCCCGAACCCGACTCGGATTTATTTCCGAAACTGATCACGGTTTCGTATATAAATCATAAGTTAAAAATATATTATATAATTTCTTATATTTCACTCTTTATCACTAACTCTCTTTCTCTACCTACTATGGTCTGGAACCGACCCTTCCCTTCCAAAACCGACAGCCTCCCGACCTTCGGCCTCCCCTACCGGCTGCCTCATCCCCTTCGCCTTCCAGTAACCCCCACTTCCTCTTCTATATAAATCCCCCTCCATCACCATCTCCATCACTCACTTCATTTTTTCCCCAAAAATCAAATCCCTAACCGTGCCCTAGCAGACCGCGCCCTTTTCGGCGAACCCCGACCCCCGTCGTCGCCTCCAGGCCGACCTTAGGCCGAATCCGCCGCCTCTCCTGCCCGGCGCCACCCCTTCCGAGGCCGACCCCCCACCGGCGACCAACCCGGCCGTCGTTTTTCGCGGCCGTGCGCGCCAGCTCGACCCGGGCGGCCTCCCCGTTCTCTGGTGCTGTTCCGCGGCACCCCGCCGCTGTCTTTTCCGAGCTCGGGTGCTGTACACACAACCGAACCCCGGCGAGGCGCTGACCAGAGCCCGAGACGCTGTCCGTGTGTTCTTTTTCTCTAAAATTCACCTGAGAGCTCTAGTCGAGCAATTTCTGGTATATTTTCGTTGCCCCGTTTCCATTTTTATAGTCTGTGATGAATTTGGTCCACGAATTTCTCTGGAAATTTGGTAAACGAGGCATTTTCGGATTTTCCGAAATCCTTTCGGAAACGTTCTGTGAGTTCTCGGAATATTTCTATGGGTTTGGTTTTTCGAAATCTTTTCGGAATTGGTTCTGTGGCTTATTTTTCTTTGGGTGTTCTGTTGGTTTTGGAATTTCCGAGGAGTTTCGGTTTTTCGAAGTTCGTTTCGGTTTTTCGAAGTTCATTTCGGGTTTTCCAAGTTTCATTTCGGTTTTCCGAATTTCGGAAACGTGCTGTGGATATTATTTTCGGGTTTTAGATATTATTATTATTTTCTGGTTGGAAATTGGGTTTCCCTGGTATGGGACTTGTGATTGGTGGTTGTGGCACATTTTTCCAGTTTTGGGTTGTCCCGGAAATAGAGGGAATGCTGCCGAAATTTTTATAAAACTTTATAAATGGATTTCAAATCGGTTTTCGAAAATATTTATAAATTGGATTTTGGTGACGACCGTACCGGTCTGCGGGACCTAGCGAAATGCAAACGAAACCGGACATGCCGGACGTTGAGGCATTAGCTAATTTTGTGACGATTGGACCAAGTCTGAGACTCTTAATAATATTTATTTTAATTTAATTAATTTATTTTGTTTTAGTAATTAATGTGCAGGATATTAATTAGAGCTAACTAACCTTTTCTCTTATTTTAATTTATGTAAAATGGTCTGTAAGGGCATAAGCCAAGCTTTTATTTACTTTCTGTGGTTTTGTAAATAAGTTAGTGTAGTTTTTATTTCTTTTCTGGTTTGTGGTTGGCGTAAACACGTAAAAATAGTAAAATAATTATTTTATAGAAAATCAGTATTATTTTCTCATATTAAGTAAATTAGGAAAAACTACAAATTATTATTTAAACAAATTTCATGTTTTCCTCATTTAAAGAAAACATATTATTTTTAAATATAATATAATGAAATACAAAGTTTTATCAAATAAATTGGAAAATACGATTTTTTTTTTCAATAAAAAGGTTAAATTGACTTTTCTTCGTAAGTTAGAAACTCACCTCGATAAGCGTTCTAAAGTAGAGTTGTAAATAACCTAAAATTTGATTAGGACAAATTCTAGAGATTGTAACTAGCACACCTAGATATAGATTGAATATTGGTGCTAAGTCAGGAAATTCTCAATTGTAGGGTTTCGAGGATTGTACTAGCATCATCCCGGAACCAATATCGAATCCAGTCATAACCAAGGCAAGTACATTTTGTGGTAGTTTACAATTATTTAGTAATCGTTTTATTGCAAGTTTAAATCACGATGCAACATGGAACTCTCTCTGAGAGCATTGACTGATTGACTGTTGGGTACTGGGGGAGTAGTGTAATGAGTATGACCACAGCCAAAATAGTATACTGACTGTGTTAGCTTACCCCTCATACACACGGAGATAAGCCATATCGTATCAATAGGATACAACTGTACAACCCAAGCCGGTCATATTCATTGCCTATTCACATCACAATGTTTTAACTGCTGAAAAACTGTTTATTTCAAATTGTTTAAAAGTGCATAACTCTATTATTATTTCAATTGTTGGATTATCATGAATTGTACTTTACTCCCTCCTGACTGGAGACCAACATTTTTAGGTGATTGCGTCGTCAAGGATCTGATGTTTAACTCTGGTCCCGCGGAACTTGGAACCCCAGAATCTTAAGAGCTGGATTAGTATTTATTATTCTTTTGGATACAAGTGTAATAATTGAATGTTGTATTAATGGTTGTTGTATTTCAAAATTTTTAAATTGAATAAAAGATTTTATATTTCGTTAGAATTTTATCTGCATGTGTTTCACTGCTTGATACAGCTTACTGCCGCCGTCTCAACAACGGTACAGGCTGGGCATGATCCGATTCGACCCAAGAAATTGGGACCGGGTCGTGACACCTCCAGCTACTTTCGGTGTTGTGCAAAATTTCAACCACAAGTACCCTAGTACGGCACGAGGTAACAATGTGCAGACACATCAGAGTAAAGGCGACAATGAAGGTTGGAACTAAGGGCTTCATTATACCAAGTGCAACCAAATCAATTAATGTTACTAGTGATATATAAGAATAATACATGTAATTACTTATCCTAGTGTTTGATCAACTATTAAAGCAAATGTTTGTCCCTTCCTCATTGCTCTTGACTATTGTCTAGCCTAACTGGACTAAGTCGTCTGGTCGGCCAAGGTGGCCATGTTTGGTTCTTTCGGTTGCTAGGGGGAGCTACTCTATCTTCAGGGTTCATGGATCTAGTTGCAGGTAAAGATGGTTTCTGAATGTTGAATCGATCTCAATGATGGCTGATATGACCTTTGAATTATTTGTGTAGTGCCCTATCGCTTTAGACAATCCTGATGGCTAATGCTTATTGTACCCACGATCCAAGCACGAACCAACACGCAATATACCCTCTTATTTTTTTGAACATAAAAAATAAGATCAGTAAAGGAAGGTGATCAATTAGGATACAGGTCAAGGGATATGAGTTTGAAGTGAAAGGAGTTTCTAGGATGGTATAATTAAACAAGTGGATGACTGTCAAGTGGGTCGGGCCGGACGAAAAGGGTGAAAACATGAGCCTGGCCTGGCACGTGGCCTACGACACGGTAGGTTTCGAACCAAGCCGTACCGAGCCAAAACAAACCGGGCCTCAGTATATTCTATGTAGATAAAATTTTAAGATAATTATATGATAAAAATACATTCATACTTAATTTTTTCCATTGGTTTGGCTCATCAAACACAAAACATCTTTCTATGCCCATCTTGTAGGAAGATGTGTCTGCATTCTATACCAATCTTCCTATACACAACTTTTTTTAACACATTTAAAAACATAGAATATATTGATTACCTATCGGGCCAGGCCGGGCTGCGGACGGGACGGGCCTGGACTTCGGGCCGGGTCGGACGTCTTTTATGAATCGAGATATAAGGTCCGGCATGTCTTGATATACTGGGTTGGGACGTCCCGGACGGACAATTAACCGGACCGGACCGACACATGGGTCATTTTTTCAGGCCGGACTCGTGTCGGACTAGGCCAGCCTAGCCCATTTGACAGGTCTAACTTCAGTACAGATAAACCTAAGCAAATAGTATCAGTAATTGTATCGAACATGTTGTGAATTACCGAAGATAATTGGGGGAAGATGTGAACATGCGAGTCGGAAAATTTTACTGGCACAATGCAACCCAGAATTAGGTTTGTATATTTAGTTACCGAGAGTTTCCGAAAACCGAAAACAGAATTTTTTTGAAATTTATTTACCTACAAGTAAATGTAAAAAAAAAAAAAAAACATGATGGAAGAAGAAACCTGGCATTAGGCTTCACATGGAAACTGGGGGAATTGACCATTGTACAACCCATGATCTTAAGTTTTGAGTGAAACTTTTCATGTTTTCCCCTGTTTTAACTTGAGCCAAAGTGTGCTGTAGAAAGGAACAAAAGAGGAAGTATCAACCATGTTACTTCCTTGCACTTGGGTTAACCTACTTGACTGACTTTGGGTTTTCTTTTTTTTTTTTGCTGCTTTTTTTTATTTTTTTTGCGATGACTTTCGGTTTTTTTTTTTTGTGATATATGTATATAACTTTCTGCAGTTGTTTCAGACTATTTACCGAGTATCCAGAATCACACCAGTCATCGAAGCAGGTTTTCTAGAAAAGTGCTTCTTGTAAATGCTAAGATCATCTCCAACCAAGTACTCGAACTACCTATTTGAGGAATTTTTTTCTCCAATCCATTCTCCAATTGAGAGAGAAGTGGTGCTCAAAATTAGAGTTGTCAAGTGGGCCGGCCGTGTCCGTGGCCCATGAACTTTAGCAGATCGGGCCGGACTAAGGATGAAAAATCTGAGTCCAGTTTGACACGTGAGTACCCACGGCACGGCAGAATTCGGACCGGACCGAGCTGGACTGAGTCGGGCCTTGACTGACACGTGACAAATTTGGGAGTGTTGTATGAGAATAGCGATACTTGTTCTCTAGTGATACTTGAGCATAGGCGACCTGGAGGTGATCGAATATATGAGGTTTTTGATAATCAACTCTCAGCTGCTACAGCACGACAAGTTTGACAATTTTGCTGAGTAGCAACCTTGCTGTTACTTCTGTACCTCTTTGGAACTTATGCACTTAGCATAGGCGACCTTTTTTTCATTATTCACCATCTTGATGAATGGTTGATTGGCTTCTTTGCCACTGCCATTTCCCATAAAAACACAAACAACAGTGCTATCCTTCAAATGGTTTTCCAAGAAATCATCACATCTGACCAAAAATGTTGGTCCATGTCCGTTGCAATTTTTCATTTAAGCATGCATATCAGTATGTGAAGAAAGTTGTTTCTCGGGTCGGGCCGGGCTCGGCCTGAACTTCGGACCAGATCAGACCCATCTTATAATATACGTAGTCCGACACGACCTAATATACTGAATTGTACCAATCCGGGCTCACAATTAATCGGATCGGGCCAGCACATGGGTCAATTTTTCTAGTACTTTTTCTTAGCAGAGACTGAAAGTAAGGGGATGTCATAAAAAAAAAAAATTAGTGGAGGCTTAAAACTGAAGCATGCCAGAAAGATAGAATGAATTTTTTCTAGTAATTTTTTTTTTAAAACCCTGCCTACAGCCCAGTCCAGCTTATGCTCAACCAGTCTTGAAGTGAACCAAGTATTGAAATCACTCGAGTATTTCTCTGATCGAACATTTAATTATCTTTGATAATAATAATATATATTTATAATCAAAATCTAACCATGTCAACAACATATCAATATTACTAGGACTACAACTAGCAAGGAGCAAAATATCTACATCGATCGAAGGAGGAGCTCGAGCTCGAGTTTGACATCAAGCGTAGGCCTCCCCCCTCCTCGGCACGGCGGCGACGACGAAGAGCGACTCGAGATCCGGCGGGCGGAAGTAGCCGTTCTTCGGCGGGCCCCTCCTCCTCCTCCCGTAGACTGCCGCGGGCGACCGCTTCCTCGGTGGCGGGGGGCACGCCGCCGCCGCCGGGATCCTGAACTCCACCCGCTTCGGCGTCTCCCACCCCTCCGGCGCCTCTCTCTGCTCCTCCTCCTCCACTCTCTTCATCTCTCTCTAGCCGCCAATTTTTGAACACGAACAAATGGGAGGGAAAGAGGAAAGAAATAAAATTTGTGGGTTTGGAAAGAGCTTCGAATGGTTTTTTTTTTCATAAACGGATCGGGAAAAAGAACGGACGGCTGCGGCTCCTCCCGGGAGGTGCCGGGGCCCGCGAATCGTGCGGTGGAAGCCCGTTCGGGAGCAGGAACGAGTCAATGGCCGCCACATGGCATGCGCGTGGGGCCCGCCTGGTTTTTGAAATTTTGTGGGAAAGTGGCGGGAAAGGGACCGGCGGGCGCGCTGGAAGTTTCGCGGGTGCGCGATATGGACACGTGTACGGTTGAGGATGGAGTCGTGGGCATTGGATTCTTCTGGGGTTCGGGGGGTGGGGCGGTGGGGACCAGAGTTGGGTGATGTCCGGAGGGTGGTTTATTGGGCATGGTGCACACGTACGATGGGGCTTGGGTAATTTATAAGATTTTGTTACGGTAGTGGTTTCTTTAATGGATTCGTGCGGTTATGGGCATTTGTAATCCTTTATCCAAAAGAGAGAAAAAATGATAATTAGATGGATTTTTGGATCCAATGTACAAAGATGTTGTCCAACATAGTTCAAGGCACCCCTGCGGAAAGGAAATAATTTTTTTTTTTAAATTCATTGATATATATTTTTTGGAAAATTATAATTATAATTTTTTTATTGTTTGTAAAATTCAAAAAAAATAAGGAAGGAAAATGAAATCTTAGAGAAGGAAAATGAATTCTTGAATTGGTGGTAGGAACCATTTCTCTCCTATTTTTTCTCCACCTGGAAATCAAATTTCTTTCATCATTTTCTTTTTGACATTCAAATAAGGGAAAGTAATCACTTTCCTTTCTCATTGCCCCAATTCTGCGAACCAAACGTGGCATAATGGAAGGGAGAATTGGAAAGTATAAAAAAATAGAAAGAAGTAAAAAGTTTGAGAGAAAATATGATTAAAAATAATAATGTTCGGGAGGGAAGAAGGAGAGAAAATGTGAGAGATAAATTTAAGGCTTTGTTTGATAGGAGGGATAGAGAAACAAAAGGAAGGAAAAAGAGTAGGATATATTTTTCTTCTCTATGGGAAGGAAAGTTCATTTCCTTCCTTTGTGTTTGGTTGGAAGGATGAAAAAAGTGAGATATACTCTCCTTTGTTTGGTTTGGAAAGAAATGTGGAAGGAATGAAAGTAAAAAAAATATAGGTCTTACTAATTCTATCCCCAATTAAAACACTTATTTACCATTTGACTTCATTAATAATTTTTAAAATAATAGAATTCATATTGGGTATAATTTTTAATTGATATAAGTCTCCATTTTTTCTTCCACTTTTTCTCTCACTTTTGGAGGGATTGAATTTCTTTGGTTATGAGAAAAAAGTAAACCCTCTATTTTTCCTTCCTTCCACTTTCTTTTCCATACCAAATAAAAAAATGAATCATTTCCTCCACTTTTGCCTCCTCCATTGTCTTTCCTCCCACTTTTCTCTCCTGCCAAACACACCCTATAAGAAAGAAAATTATACAAGTCCCACTATTTTTTTTTCCAAAAGTAAGAGAAAAATGGACAGAAATGAGTGACTTTTGGAATAATTTATCCAACTATCCCTCAATAAAGTAAGTATAGATTATGGTATGAGAAAACCAGGGACTAGATAGTAAGGCTATAAAGTTAAATTTTATATCTCAATGTTTTCAAAAAAATTAGCTTGATACACTATACTTTCATATTCAACAACTTAATACCTCAACAATAATTGTACAACTTAATATCCTAACAATGTTAACTGAAAATCCTAAATGATAAATCTCTCTCCCTTTCTCTCTCTCTTCTCTCTCTCTCTCTCTCTCTCTCTCTCTCTCTCTATATATATATATATATATATATATATATATATATATATATGGCGGCGGCTCTCCCTAGGGTTTCTCAAACGGAATCAACTAGGGATTCTCGAACAGCCAACGGGCTGGCTTGGGATCCCGGGCTTGGGGATGACCCAGGTCAGGCGGACGGGCGACCAAGGAGACAAGAGGATGGTGGGTGGTCGACGGTGGCGAGGAGGCATAGGGGAAGATCAGGGAAGAACAACCAGGCGCAGGGAAACCGCGTTGCGATCAGCGGGTCATTAGGCAGGCATAGACCTCCATAAAGGGTCAGACATGGATGTCAGTCGAAGAGGAGTCCATCAACAGGGAGGTATGCTGTCGAGAGGAGGGATGGGGAGGATAAATGTTCCTATAAACATAGCGGGGACAACAATTCCATCTAATCCGGAGAGGGCGACGGTGACAAGAGGAAGAAGACGATTGACTCCAGACAACCGGGGCAATCATGGGCGGATTATCTGTGCACGAGAGCAACGCTGGGAAAGGGATTGATGAAATACGTGGCTCCTAAACTGGTGGAAAATGAAGTGCGTGCGACCTTTTCAGAGGAAGACCTGGCGGAGACTACATAATATTAGAAGAACACGATAATTCTGTACGCGTTAGGGAATAGGCCTTTTTATTCTCATATTCGGGGATACGCGGAACGCGTATGGCGGCCGAAAGGCAGCATGGAGTTTTTCTCTCGTAGCAACGAATTTTACTTCGTGCGGTTTTGTATGCTAGAGGACATGGAGAGGGTTTTACAAGGAGGGCCCTGAACATTCGATGGAAGACTCATCATGATGAAGGCATGGACAACGGAGATGAGATGTGAAAGGGAGATTCTTATCTTGGTCCATGTATGGATTAGATTTCCTGAACTGCCGCTACTATATTGGAGTGTGACTATGATGATGAAATTAGCTAGTTTAGTCGACAGAACCAGTAAAGCAGATGAGCGAATGCTTGCACGATCGGTGATGGGATACGCGAGTGTGTTTGTGGAAATAGATGCTGGTAGCGAGATTCCGGCCTTCATAGAATACGAGGTCCCCATGGGTGAAGTATATAAGCAGAAAGTTGAATACGAGTGTGTACCGCTAGAGTGTCCACTCTGCCGCTAGTTCGGGCATCCATCCCAGGAGTGTAAGCTTGGAGATATCGTGGGGGATGTGAACCAAGACGGTGGGGTTCAAAATGACAACAACCAACATATGGAAGTTGGAGGAGAATCGAGCATGGTCAACGCTGAAGGTAAAGGGAGTGGGGACTTCCCGACAGCATGTCAAAATAAAGGCCGCAACGCAGGGATGGAACTCGAGTTGGATATTGGACTGGACAAGCTGCCGGCGCAGGGAGCACAAAAAAGGGCGGATGGCTGACAAGCGGCAGAACAGGTGGACAATTGGTGGTCATCCAATCACAGCAAAATAAGTCCTCGCGTGGTCGAGGGGTTACAAAGGGAGGAATGGCTAAAGATAGAAGGATGAAAAGCATGGAAGAAGCTACACACGCTCAACATGATGAGGCGGGGCAGAGCCGGAAGAGGCATGCTGGCAGTGTCGCGGAAGACTCGGACAGACTGACCCAGAGTATGGGGACGTCAAACGCAATAGTATGCGTGGACTGTAATGCCCCGCTCCGCACGGCGCATTACGCTGAAGCGTTGACTCAACGAGTCGCATGGACCGAAAGAATGTATCGATGCAAAACGATACGAGAGCTAAGTTGTCCCGAGCAACGCATCAAACTGAGTCGATGCGAAGAGTTGCCTTGTCCCTAAGAATGCATCGAGTGAATCGATGCGAAGCGCCGCGTTGCCCCGAAGGATGAGTGCATTGAATCGGCTCGAAGATTCTAAGAAATCGAATCGACCAAGGTGCAAGTCCGAATCGAAGCAAGTATTGATTTTAGTTGGTTTCGTGTGCAGGTCATACTTTGACGGGAAAATATTAGAGGTCGATCTTTTGCAATATTTAGTAAGGGGTCCGCGAAATCAAATCGTCGCCTTGCGACGGGCCGAGACTTGGGCACGCTAAGGCAAATCGGGCGTATGATTCAATGAAAGCACGAAGTGCTTGAATGGCTAAGTCAGGAGAGTGGCCGTGCAACAAAGTTAGGGAATCGAGCCGCATCGGCTCGGCGAAACGACGAAGGCATATCGACTCAAGGTGGGAGGATTGACTTCTTTTTACTCCTTCATTCGATAAGTCAAATATATCATTTGTATGCTAAAAGTTAACCTATCGACGCCACGGGCGTGGCCGATCGGAGATAAAATCATAGTGTGAGTCGAACACTAAGTTAGAACAATTGAAATGATACGTGCATCCTATGCACGAGTCGCTATGGAACATTGGATATCGCAAAGGCGAGCGCCTCGGAGCGCAAGCCGTAAGAATATGGGATAACTGTAATCGGCGAGTGCCTTAGTGCACGAACCATACCGTGCCTTTGATGCACGAGTTAGATGGCTAGAACATTGAAAGACAATAGGCGAGCGCCCTAGCGCGCAAGCCCCGAACCTTGAATGTTAAGTTATAGAACATGGGAATATGGTCGGAACGTGCCTACGTGCACGGGATAATAAAAGATGGCTTCGTTGCAAGAGAATACAGTTGCGGTATGAATGTGGCAGAACTGTCGGATATGACATGTTGCCTCGAAAGGTGTTCGAGACCCTCGGGTCGTTCGGTTGACGAGCATTGAGTTGAGGCACGATGCCATTGAATCATCGAAACGAAGTGCGAAACGAAAGAACATAGAAAGCTAAATGGAAGAAATGCGAGACGATAAGTCTGAGTCTCGGACTCAAGACTATGTTTGGTTGTTTGAAATTGATACTTGAATGATAGGGCGTTGCATGGTCGATTGGAATGGGCTCGAGATAAAATGTGATACCGCCCGTGTACGGGTGTTTCCCCCAATCGGATAGATACCGGATGTGCCTCGGAACCGATTGGCCGCGGAGGGATTCGAATAATCTTTGTAGGCGCACATCAAAACTAGATGGGAAATGCCGCAAATGATGGTATGCAGCGGAAACGTTTCGGTTGTTTTGGGATTGTAACCCAACCCGTGAAACGCCGGGCAGCCCAACCAAATAGTGAGAAAAGAAGGAGAGAAAAGAAAGGAACTCCTTTAGTCCATTCCGGCGCGGATACGCCAACGGCCCTCATATAGTTAAGGAACGATGGGTTGAAAGTGTAGGCGCGAATGTGTCCCGCATATAGATCCTACTTAGAGTTGCACTTATAACATGACAGGGAAGAAATGGGGCGTATTCACCTTGCGTCAGTGCAAGGAACGCAAGGGCGAGTGCGTCGACTTGGTAAGCCACGAATCAAACACGAGAATGCTTGTTTGCTTGCCTATTCAATTCGATAACATGCTGCTACGATAACATGCTTTACGCTTTCAAAGAAATCATGAAATTGACCCTAAGGAGAACATAGCAAGATCATAAGCTAAGTTGCATGATTCAACGTAAATATTAAAGATGTTGGTTTGGAAAGATGATCTTTGATATCAGTACATGCGAGGACGAACGTACTGATCCCCCACCAGCTTCATACAGGGTGCAGGGAATGGATTGCTCGCGGCGAAGCGTTGCTTGAACGTGTTAAGGTTTGGAATGTCGAAGCGCATTGAAGCGTGCTATCGCATTGACGCTCGGACTACGCAGCTGGATTGATGCGGCCGAGATATAGAAGGCATGATGTATGGAACGGAGAAATCCTTTGTGGGCAAGAGAGAACCTGAGTGTTGTAGCCAATCTGGCATATATTGTTAGGCTATCGAAAGCCATTGTAACCTCAGTTTCGGATATCAATAAAGAGAATTGTTTTGTATACTCTGTTTCCTTTCGTTGTTAATATCGAATCAAAAGATAACCATTTGAGAACTTGTCATCTTGCCTTGCACGAGCGCAACTTCAGGCTCGTGCGGCATCACGCCCCCTGCGAGGACGATGATTCGGGTGATTCCGGGTCGGGGCGTGACAAATTGGTATCAGAGCTCTAGGCTCAATTTTCTCTGGACGCTCGCTTCACTACAATTCGAAAAGTTGCCCACCACCACTTGATATCACTCTTGACTCTACTCGATGCCGTACTGGATGTTCCATACAATAAGTCTAATACAAATCGTGTAATTTTGCCGCATGTGTTTTGGAAATTACACGATGTTTGCTAAGGAAGTCGCGAGGGGTATATTGCATTGAATGCAAACGAGCCGTAAAATGTTAGTTGCTGCAAGCACAACAAATTGTGAAATACGATTTGAGATGTTGTCGCAATGTAACATGTTGAATGAGAAATAAAATGATGCACGAAGTGCAGCGAGTTAATGTGAATATGCGATAAAATGAAAGTGAGAAGTGATAAGCCAATATCGAATGTGTTAAAACGGATTGTGCATTGACTTGGAAAGTCGAGAGTAATTCGTTGCACGAGGTACGGTAAATGTCGAAAATGATCGTTGCACGATGTGCAACGCGTATTGGAAAGTAAAATCATTACACGTGGTGCAACGCATATCAGATTAATCGTTGCACGAAGTACAAAGGAAATTGGAAATAAATCGTTGTACAAAGTGAAATAAAATGTCGAAAATAAATCGTAGCACGATGTGCAACGCGAGTCGAAAGTAAAATTTGTTGTACGGGGTGCAACGTATATCAAGATAAATTGTTGCACGAGATGCAACGTAAGGAAAGAATTGAAAAATCGTAAATCGATAGAACGAATCGTTCGGTTGCGCACCAAACTTATGTTGGCAAACGAGAACATTGACCGAATCGTGTCGAGTTTTGATAAAATCAAAGTTACGGTTGTGATCAAGCACGATCACTGCAGAAATCGTAAGTCGGAAGAGATTGTCGGCTTGTACTAAGTATAATGCGAGGGAAATAGCTTGATTTTCGAGTAGTATACGCCATACCACGTAGGCGATGAATGACTCGATTCCGAGTGGTATATGGTATAGCACTTGTGCGATAAATTTCATTGACGCGTTGTGAGAATTGCGGAAGGTATGTCCGCAACGGACGGGGGGGTACCGAGACTCGATTGAAAATTTGTATAGCGATATGTTGATGCAAGTGTTCTTCGGAAATCGGTTGGGACGATAAGGCGAGACTCGTATCGATGAACGATACGTCGGACGGAATTTATAAGTCGGTCGGACGACCGAGACTAGCAAAACGATTTTGCCTTGACGCAATAATCGGATCAACGAGAAAGGAATACTCGAGCTTACAAATGAGTCGCACGACTTGCGATCTCGGTAGAAACGTTGGGCGAGACGAATCGAATCGTACGACTTACGATCTCGATAGAAATGTTAGGCGATGCAAACAATGAAAGTGAATCGTACGATGTGCGACTTCGGTAAGAAAGTTGGTTGACGCGAGAAACCGTGCCTATGAAATAGTTGGTTAAGTTACGGCGACACTCATTTGAGTACGACTGAAAACACACGAAACTTAGAGGGTGAGATCGTATAACTCGAGGGCACGATGTTGGATAATCGGTAACTCGGTTACGCGATCAAAGTATAGCGGGATGCGACGAATCAGAAAACAAGTTGATGCATACGAAAAAGCTCGTTGTGAACTTGGATGTATGCGATGCGAGTTAAGTTGACGTTGAAACGGATTCAAAGTCGACCCTCTTGCTATCGAAATTGATATGAACTATCAAGATCGATACGCAAGGAACGTAAGCGATGTGAGAATACAAATGGAGTGCGCCTTGCGCTATCAAATTTTTTTTATAAGTAACGATACGAGAATGAACGAATTTGGTTGATCGAAAATTTTGTGATTAATCAAGACGAGACTATAAGTCATCGACGATTGCTCGATGCGTATAGCATCTCGTGTGTCGACCCGCGAATAAGATAGACTCGAATTTGATACGAGTAGATGTTTCGTAAATGGCGGAATCATCGACGGCAGTGCATGACTTGACTCAGAGGATAGTTGCGCATCAGTTGCGCCGATAGAAATGGTTGTGTCCGAAATTGGGTATTCGCATAGAATCGTCGGAACGTGATTTGGCTTCGAAATAAG
Organism: Iris pallida; assembly: GCA_029216955.1. Taxonomy (NCBI): domain Eukaryota; kingdom Viridiplantae; phylum Streptophyta; class Magnoliopsida; order Asparagales; family Iridaceae; genus Iris; species Iris pallida. The sequence continues at coordinate 3,015,265 of JANAVB010004599.1, read as the reverse complement.
ATATAGCATGGTTCGTATTAAACTGTCCTTCGTTAATGATCCACAATTATCGAACGTAGCTTCGGGGCAGCTGACCCTAGAAGACTTGACCGCCAAATCAAATTGAATACTGCAGACCGTAAGATGACCCATGCGATATCGCATATGGGATTGCACCGATAACAAATATAACACGGTGCATGTTGATGATAAGTCTAGGCGATTGCGAGGAACGTGCTATGCACGAGAGGGAACGATAAGGGAATGGCTTACGAGTCATGTCCTTAGATTCGAATTTACCTTGCAATTGAGCTTGCGTGAATCAAAATTATGTTCGATGTTGCGAGACGGATAAGTTGGGAATTTGGCTAGTGAATTCCTACTCGTTAGGAAATTGAAGGTAAGACGCGTCGTTAAGACATTCGTGTCAAGGCGATCGTTGCCCTGAGCACCATCGCCTTGATGTAAACTTTCGTGTCGGATAGATTGTGGCCTTTGTGCAATGTCAATTTAAACTTGCGTCGGGAGAATCTAAGCACGGTGCCTTGGAAAGTAACCTAGCGGGCGTAGCCCTGAATGTTGATGCATTTGCAAGTCAACAAAGAAAATTGTATCGAGACAAGTTGCAAGCGAGACTTCGGAAATAGTTGGACAGCGACGTCGAACGCAAGGCATTGCGGAGACTCGTTGTGATTGGATGCGCGACGGCTTGACGCGACGCATAGAGTTGGTAGTCCATGTGAAACATACGAAATGAGAAATGCGATTTTGAATCGCATAGCGTTATGCAATAAAATTTCGAGAACAAGTACTATGGATGAGTCCGATCGAGAGTACGAGATGGCAAGCATAGGATTGAAATTTACCTGTCAGCTTTGTTCCAATTTGCTACGACTGGACTTGGTCGAAATACACATATCTTCGGGACGCCTTGAATATAGGTACGAATCCAAATCGAGTTGTATCCAAATTTAAATCGAGCTGCAGGGATGACTTTGAAATGCTAGTGAAAAGCTTGCGAGATATTATGAAATCGAACATCATTTGTGGGGCGAGATCGTGAAACGATCTATAAAACACTTAGTCGGAGTGTTGGTTTTGGTTCGAGGACGAACCTTGTTTTGAGTGGTATATTCTGTAATGCCCCGCTCCGCACGACGCATTACGCTGAAGCGTTGACTCAACGAGTCGCGTGGACCGAAAGAATGTATCGATGCAAAACGATACGAGAGCTAAGTTGTCCCGAGCAACGCATCAAACTGAGTCGATGCGAAGAGTTGCCTTGTCCCTAAGAATGCATCGAGTGAATCGATACGAAGCGCCGCGTTGCCCCGAAGGATGAGTGCATTGAATCGGCTCGAAGATTCTAAGAAATCGAATCGACCAAGGCGCAAGTCCGAATCGAAGCAAGTATTGATTTTAGTTGGTTTCGTGTGCAGGTCATACTTTGACAGGAAAATATTAGAGGTCGATCTTTTGCAATATTTAGTAAGGGGTCCGCGAAATCAAATCGTCGCCTTGCGACGGGCCGAGACTTGGGCACGCTAAGGCAAATCGGGCGTATGATTCAATAAAAGCACAAAGTGCTCGAATGGCTAAGTTAGGAGAGTGGCCGTGCAACAAAGTTAGGGAATCGAGCCGCATCGGCTCGGCGAAACGACGAAGGTATATCGACTCAAGGTGGGAGGATTGACTTCTTTTTACTCCTTCATTCGATAAGTCAAATATATCATTTGTATGCTAAAAGTTAACCTATCGACGCCACGGGCGTGGCCGATCGGAGATAAAATCATAGTGTGAGTCGAACACTAAGTTAGAACAATTGAAATGATACGTGCATCCTATGCACGAGTCGCTATGGAACATTGGATATCGCAAAGGCGAGCGCCTCGGAGCGCAAGCCGTAAGAACATGGGATAACTGTAATCGGCGAGTGCCTTAGTGCATGAACCATACCGTGCCTTTGATGCACGAGTTAGACGGCTAGAACATTGAAAGACAATAGGCGAGCGCCCTAGCGCGCAAGCCCCGAACCTTGAATGCTAAGTTATAGAACATGGGAATATGGTCGGAACGTGCCTACATGCACGGGATAATAAAAGATGGCTTCGTTGCGAGAGAATACAGTTGCGGTATGAATGTGGCGGAACTGTCGGATATGACATGTTGCCTCGAAAGGTGTTCGAGACCCTCGGGTCGTTCGGTTGACGAGCATTGAGTTGAGGCACGATGCCATTGAATCATCGAAACGAAGTGCGAAACGAAAGAACATAGAAAGCTAAATGGAAGAAATGCGAGACGATAAGTCTGAGTCTCGGACTCAAGACTATGTTTGGTTGTTTGAAATTGATACTTGAATGATAGGGCGTTGCATGGTCGATTGGAATGGGCTCGAGATAAAATGTGATACCGCCCGTGCACGGGTGTTTCCCCCAATCGGATAGATACCGGATGTACCCCGGAACCGATTGGCCGCGGAGGGATTCGAATAATCTTTGTAGACGCACATCAAAACTAGATGGGAAATGCCGCAAATGATGGTATGCAGCGGGAACGTTTCGGTTGTTTTGGGATTGTAACCCAACCCATGAAACGCCGGGCAGCCCAACCAAATAGTAAGAAAAGAAGGAGAGAAAAGAATGGAACTCCTTTAGTCCATTTCGGCGCGGATACGCCAACGGCCCTCATATAGTTAAGGAACGATGGGTTGAAAGTGTAGGCGCGAATGCGTCCCGCATATAGATCCTACTTAGAGTTGCACTTATAACATGACAGGGAAGAAATGTGGCGTATTCACCTTGCGTCAGTGCAAGGAACGCAAGGGCGAGTGCGTCGACTTGGTAAGCCACGAATCAAACACGAGAATGCTTGTTTGCTTGCCTATTCAATTCGATAACATGCTGCTACGATAACATGCTTTACCCTTTCAAAGAAATCATGAAATTGACCCTAATGAGAACATAGCAAGATCATAAGCTAAGTTGCATGATTCAACGTAAATATTAAAGATGTTGGTTTGGAAAGATGATCTTTGATATCAGTACATGCGAGGACGAACGTACTGATCCCCCACCAGCTTCATGCAGGGTGCAGGGAATGGATTGCTCGCGGCAAAGCGTTGCTTGAACGTGTTAAGGCTTGGAATGCCGAAGCGCATTGAAGCGTGCTATCGTATTGACGCTCGGACTACGCAGCTGGATTGATGCGGCCGAGATATAGAAGGCATGATGTATGGAACGGAGAAATCCTTTGTGGGCAAGAGAGAACCTGAGTGTTGTAGCCAATCTGGCATATATTGTTAGGCTATCGAAAGCCATTGTAACCTCAGTTTCGGATATCAATAAAGAGAATTGTTTTGTATACTCTGTTTCCTTTCGTTGTTAATATCGAATCAAAACATAACCATTTGACAACTTGTCATCTTGCCTTGCACGAGCGCAACTTCAGGCTCGTGCGGCATCACGCCCCCTGCGAGGACGATGATTCGGGTGATTCCGGGTCGGGGCGTGACATGGACAACCTAAGGTGGTGGGAGATGATGCAAGAAGGGGCCAAGGCGTAGCAAGAGCGGTACATGTCGAATGACGAAGATGATAACCAAGACAGACACGATCCAGATCCGTCCCCAGCGGAAGTGGTTCGGAGAATATCTGGGGTATCCAATATAGTTTAAATGTCGATTATTACATTGAATGTGTCACGACCCGCACCCGTTTTTTTCGGATACGAGACGTGTCTAAGCCAGCCTACGCCACAGAGTCGACGATAGAACACTGTCACGGCGAGGATACTCAAAATCATAAAATTTAACATTTATTGCTCATTCACATTTCTAAAATTTATTACAACAGTTACAAGATTTATATGGGAAAAAAAATACAATGTTCTTATACATACTTGAAATAGCTACAACATCTATCTAAAGTCTAAGTTTTGGCCTGCAAGTACACCCGTATCTCCCATGCTAAGAGAAGCCACAACTAAACCTAAAAAATGTTGGTTTTCAGTTAGGAATGGAACAAGCACACAAACCGACGGCAATACGAAAATACAATAAAATTCACAAGACATGAAAATAACATATGTGAGATAAAAACTATAAAGTAACCGATGACATGGCAAGGGGTGAAGAAAACGGGGAAAATAAGTAGAGACAACTATCTATATGTTTTGAAATATCAGTTTTGACATGTGAACGGCTAGGGGATAAATCCGGCACCCTGCACGTGTCGTATGCAGCTGCTATTCTCTACGAAAGACACGGAAGATAGTTCTGGGTAGTCCACATGTCTACTAAGATATTTTTCCTCCCGACTAGTACTCATGGACTCGAACAAATCATAAAACACGAAAGCATGATAATCACGAAATATAGTAAGTAGAGATCCATGATACTAATTTTCGTGTGACAAGCGTGTCAACAAGCAGCAAAACATATGTATAAATATGAAATGTACAAACTACTATGAATCGAAAAGCAATCAGAAAGTGTACTTGCCTGAGGTCCTTAGCTGGTGAAACCGATAGTACAACCACTCAGATGAGTCACTAAAGTCAACACATGCAAAAGTCTCTGGATGCTGAAATAAATATTACCAACGTTTTCAGAATAGTCGAATTAGCTAGAATTTTTTATCCTTAAGTCCAATTCTGGACACAGGGGCAAAACGGTAATTTTGGGTTAAAACGGTGTCCGCCGTTGGACCAGCTTTGTACCGAAAAATGTGCCAAAGTCTATGGTCTCTAAAGTCGTCAAACTATATATCTACAGGTCCGGTTTTCCGATACGAACCCAACCATATGTCCAAAGTTAGATTTCGGCGAGCCGTGCACAAAATCGCCCATTGAGTCGGATCGTAGGGCTCGCAAAACGGCGATCCGGTCAACTGTCTCAGAATCGGACCAAACTTGGTATATAGAACCAAAAAAATGATACGGTCATGTTGGCGCAAGTTTCGTCTCGATTTGACAAACGTGCACAAAGTAATTAGGAAAATTGTAAAGTGGTCGATACGGTAAATTTCGACGGATACGCATCAAATTTGTCGCTCACATGCAACCAATTTGAATTTCGTCAAAGCCCATACATCCATGAAGTCGATACGCACCTTTCGATGCTTTCGGCTCGTGACCACATCGCCCGGATTGGCGGAACACACGTCGTATCGGAGGTTTTCCTAAAATTTTATACATTTGTGTACTGTTTTTTATGATTTTCAATTCCTGTTTTCATGTCATATAGTAAATGGAATACAGAGTTATGAAAGGGATTTCACTCTCGTATATGTTGTCTAAAACACTGTTTTAATAGATTCTTTAATCTCTTTATGAAATGGCAGAAATCTGCCTTCCAATTTGGGTCCCTAGGATAAGAGATATGTCCTGTTCGAGACAGATTCTCGACAACTTCACCTCCAATTTTTGAGCGATCTGTTGTCACGACCCGCACCCACTGAGAGGGTACGAGTACGTAACAACGTCCAGCCTACGCCGTAGTGTCGGTAGTAGAACGCTGTCCTAGGTCAAACATCTAACAATATAAAGGTACCTGTACAGTATATACACTTCGAATGGAGGTGACATAGCAAATACAGTCTCAATCACATCTAAGGTAGAGCATGATAAAAGATAGATAAAATATGAAATCCACAAAGAGATTCCGCATAGAAGTCTAAGTGTCTAAGATACACAAACCCAGAAAACATCTCAAAATTCAAATACAGTAATCCATAAAGTAAATACAACTCAAGACAACTAAAATAACTATCTATACAACCTCTACTGTGTCCTCTAGGCTAGCAGGCAACCTCCAAGCTATCTGTAAAATTTATCAACAGGTCCAGTCAGGACAGGAGCGAGCACAATACATCTCAACAGTTCATAGCAGGTTAGAAAATATAATCATGCAGTAAAGTAAGATATAGATACTGAAGAAATACAGTATGTAAACAGAGAGAGAGAACTTTAAAAGAAATATCTACTATAAGTAAAGAACTAACAGTGGCTAGTGAGTCAGAGTATAATATAGACATGTAAATGATATAGGCTGATTCTGATAAGACACTACGGAAAGATTCTGATGAGATACTACTTGGGTATTATTCATATGTCCACTTCTACTCCTCCGTATTCCCAATTAATACACAAGGATCCAACCAGGTTATGTTATGATTCTATGTAACGGCCCCCAAAGGGTGGTACATAGTAGTCCCATAAATGGGGATTCTGGAAAACCCAATAAATGGGATAAGGATTCAAAGAAGACTCTGTGATCATAAGAGTATATGTCACAAGTGATCAAAGAACCAAAGAAGCATAGTGATACGCCATGTAAGTGAAACGCACAGAACATGTAGTACCCGATGCTTCCTGAAGGGATAACATCTCAAGAAGGGATCCATATAGTACTAATTCGTGTGACCAACATGACAGTATCAAGTAAAGTAATTTAATGCAGGAAAATAATTCTAAATAGGATGTAAAATGATCAGTGAATGTACTCGCCTGGTATCCTGAATGTCCGAAGAGAATATACTGTCCGAGGAGTGGTGTCTGTCTCCTATAGAACAGTACAAGTCACAACAAGTCTAAAATAAGAAAATAGACTGCTACAATGCATCTACATGAAGTTTGGGGTCAATCTAGGCTAAAGTCAACCATTGGTCAACTCTAGTCAACTAGACTAGTCAAACTAGGCCAACTAGGTCAAACCTAAACCAAACAAGTCTATACTAGTCTAACTAGTCTATTCTAGGCCTAATCAAGACTAAACAAGTCTAACTAAACTCTCACTAGGTAAACAGACACACCATAGGCTAAGAACCCTAGGCTATAGGCTATATCATGCCTAAGCCAAACCACAAACACATATACACATAACAATATATATATAATATATTGTAGTACACTCATAACATATAGGCTACCTATATGAACATCCCACATATATATATATATATATATATATATATATATATATATATATATATATATATATATGCATCACTATTCACATATTCATATACATAGATATATATAGGAAAGCTATATATATAGGCACATATATATATATATATATATATATATATATATATATATATATATATATATATATAGAGAGAGAGAGAGAGAGAGAGAGAGAGAGAGAGAGAAAGAGAGGTAAAAGAGTAAGTGAGTATGTGTGTGTTTGGCATGTGTGTGAAAGGATATGTGTTAATGTTCTAAAATTTAGTGATAGGTAGGTGTATATGACATGGGATACATGATGTCAAAAGGTGTATGAATGCATGTGTGTAAAAGGTTATAGGTTAACTCAGTTTATAGAAATACATACATACATACTTACCTTGTATACATGCATACATACATATCATGTATATTATATTTACATGATACATACATGTATACTTGTATTATATTATACTTACATTCATGCATATTAGATACTTGTATTTATATTAACATATTGCAAACATTCATTTCATTCATGCATCTATGCATTACCTACATGTTTTATACATATGCATACATTGTATATTCATATCATTTCATACATTAACATAGAGACATACAAACATGCACACATCATATATTTCATACCTTGCATTACCTTACATATCATGTTATATATTATCATTCATTCCTTTCATATATTACATTATCTTGCATGCTTGCATTCATATATTACATTCTATATTACCTATATACATGTATTTCCTCCATTCATTCATGCTTGCATCATATACTCTACATTACCATACATGTTATCATTATATATTGTATTACAATATTTATACATTATGCATTCATATCTATCATTACATATATATCTTGCATTCATATATAGCATTCATTATATACTCTCATGCATACATTGTATATCATTCTTTCATTCATGCATTGCTTATATGCATTATATTAATTGCATTCCTACATGCTTGCATTCAACCATATATATACATTAATGTAAAGAGAATATATATCATATATATATATATATATCATTTCATTCATCTAACATATCATGCATTACATACTCGACATTCATTTAATATCCATACTATATAGGCTCATAGGTTACACAAAATGTATATATCGTATAGTCACTCTTCTACTTAAACCAATACTGTACCAATTGGGCATTCACTAAATTCTAGGATTAAAGTATGTCGTAGCCCTTTGTGTTAGCTTTCTGAAACTTTAAACGGATCGCATTTTCGTGTCCGGAAGCTCCCAGAATCGCGAAAATACCGAAACACGTTCGTCTTTCGTACAACTGATACTCAAATAATTCTACAGAAAGTTATAGAAAGAATTTGGCTTATTAAAATATATATTTGGAAAGCTAACTTCGATATGGTTCTTTTAAAAAAAGGGGAGATAAATCGGAGTTCTAAGCTAAAAGTTATGACATTTCTAAGTTGCTTTGGTTAATAAAAACGTGGATAAAAATTATGACGGATTTGACAAAAGAACACATATAGGCCAAGATACTTACATACAAACATAGGTATCCAAATGAAACTCATTCTAACCATCCTAACAAAGATCAATCCACTCTCTAACCATTATAAAATTGAATTTAAATATCTATTTAAACTATTATCATACATACATACACATGGGGTGTCCTAATTTGGGATCTATCAAGTAGGACACAAGACACATATCTAAAATCCTCAAGAGAGCTCCAAATGGCCTCAAATTTGAATCTAAATGGGACATATGCATGAGAATGGATCCTACGGATTCAAAACTAATTTATATGCAAAGGAAATCGATTTAGAGGATGGGTTTTACCTATTGGGAGTGGAATCCCAATGAAATCCTTTAGGACACGGCTCCGATACAAAGATCCCTCAAAGTGGACACTCCTCCTTGCACTCCTCTTCCAATCCTTGGTAGCACCCTTCCCTTGGAGAATGGGAATGATTGAGGGAAGGTTTGGTGAAGGAATGATTTGATTTGGAGATCAAATCAATAGGAAGGCTCTCTAAAATTGGGGAAGAACAAAAGGAAAATAAAAGAGGCAAGATTGTAATGAATGAAATGAATCATTCTCTCCTAAAGGTGGATGCCATTGTAGCCTCCCTTCCCGGAATTTTGAAAATTTTTATTTATTTTTTATTAAAATGGTGTTTTTTAGATTTTTTATGAATAATTATTTTAATTAATTATTACGGTAGATAATTTTAGCCATGGTTGAGATTTGGAGTACAAGGTGACTAGAAATTATGGTACGGGTAGTGCAGTGGCATGCTTTGACTAGTGTATTAGCCCTGGTAGAGAAGGCCGAGCCATAGTGATGTCCTAACTAGAAAAACCAGGCCAAGTTGTGACATGACCATTTTAAATAGTTAATTATCCATTATTAATATTATTTGACGTCTAGGTGACCGGTCGCACCAAACTAATGCAAATTAGACCCAAACCAAGCCTAAGCCTATGTAGACCTACTTTTAGGTATGTACAATTATTTCCTTGCTTTTTTGGTAGACTTAAGGATATTTTCTAAATATTTGGTTATTTATACAATGGGTTTTATTATTATTATTATTATTATTATTATTTATTGAGATTGTTATCTAATATTATTAATTTATCGGTTATATTATTTTATTGTCTAATAAATATAATGTATATGTGTATATGAATATATATATATATATATATATATATATATATATATATATATATAGAGAGAGAGAGAGAGAGAGAGAATATATATATAGAGAATATATATAGAGAATATATAGATAGAGAATATATATATATATATATATATATATATATATATATATATATATAGAATATAAATATATTATACGAGTGTATGTGTGTGTATATATATATATATATATATATATATATATATATATATATATATATATATATATATATTATATAGCTGTGTACGTGTAAATAGATAATATTGAGATTAGTATTTTTCTACTAAAAAAATATTTATTTAGATATTTTGGAGAATTATTATATAAGTAATTATATGAGTATATATATATATAGGTGTAGATTGGTATAAATATACATAGAGAAATATGAGTATATGTATATATATATATATATATATATATATATATATATATATATATATATATATACATATATCTGTATATATTGTATTCATATATATATACATAAATATATATATGAATACAATTGATGGTTTAGAATGCAAGCAGTAGTAGCTAACCAGGCCATTCCAGCTCAAAACCGAGCAACCCCCAGCCTAGCCCGGCTCAGCTACTGAGCTTCATCCCCACAGCCCAGTTAAATAGAGCCAGGAAGCCCCGACCCCCTTCAAAAATCCCAGCCCAGGCCAAGAAGGCCGCCCATCCCGAGCCTTGGCTAAATTGTATATATACACCGAACTCATACAGAGAGAGAGAGCACGAGAGATTGAAACTCGTCGAAAACCCTAACCCAGCCGCGCAACCACCCCCTCCAACCCTGGGCGACCCCGCGCGCGCCCTCGGCGCCGCCGCGCGCCGCCAGGCCGGCCGGAGAGCTCCGCGCGCGCGCGCACAGGCGCGGGTGGCACAGCGACAGTTGCAGCCGCGGAGGTAACTTCAACACCGTTTTTCTCCGCATACACTTAACCGATGGTCGTCCCGTAAATTATTCTGGAAAGCCAACATGACCGCCTTTAAACCCCAGTATTTAGATTACGTATAGGGTGCACGACCAGTCCGTGAGTTCGACCCAAAGTTGGTCGAAAACCTGTAGAAAACAGAGCACTAGTTCAGCCCAAACCCCCATGTTTGAGGATCGTTTTCGATCAATCCAGTCCAATATTAGAAAAACTAATTGAAGACACTTTTTGACAACATGTAGGGCTTCGAATCCTTTCTTGCAGAATTTGAAATCATCGACTGAGCGTCGAGAAATCGAATCCAAAAGTTTCCCAAAAATCTGTTTTGAAAACTTGAAAATTGTTCCACACGACGTGCGTCACGCCAATCGGGACGACGTGGTCGCGAACCGAAAGCATCAAAAGCTGCATAACGCTTTCGTGGTCGTGTGGGCTTTGACGGAATTCAAATTGGTCGCGTGTGCGCGACGAATTTGATGCGTATCCGTCGAAATTTCCCGTATAGTGCACTTTGTAAATTCTCCAATTACTTTGTGCACGCTCGTTAGATCGAGACGAAACTTGCGCCAACAGAACCGTATCGTTTTTCTGGTCCTGCATGCCAAGTTTGGTCCAAATCTGAGACAGTTGAATCGAACGTCGTTTTGCGGGCCCCACGGTCCCACTCAACGGGCGATTTTGTGCACGGCCCGCCGGAATCCAACTTTGGACATACGGTTGGGTTCGTATCGGAAAACCGAATCCGTAGACATATAGTTTGACGACTTTAGAGACCGTTGACTCTGGCACGCTTTTCGGTGCAAAGTGGATCCAACGGCGGACATCGTTTTCGTCCAAAATTACCGTTTTGCCTCTGTGTCCAGAATTGGACTTAAGGACAGGCAATCCTAGCTAATTTGACCCTTCTGGACGCGTTGGTGATATTTGTTTTATCATCCGACAATATTTGTAGATATTTTCTCTAGGTATCACCATTAGTTAGTCAATTCCTATTTTTTCGTAATTCGGAATTAGCACAACCTCATAGTTTAATACTTAGAGACTAGAGTTGATCACCCTTTGACCAGGTTGACTATATTAACCAAAAGTCAACTATAGGTCAATCATTGACTTAGTTTGACCCGGATTGAACTAGAACTCGACTAGTTGACTTTAGCTTGACTCTAATTTGACTTTAGTTGACCTAGTGGACTTGTTGATTGGACTTTGACCTAGAAGGACCTAGAACTATCTAGAATGCAATGTAGATTACTTTTATTTCATGTTAGACCCTTTTGTGACTTGTGATTGCTCTAAATAGGACACTGTGACTCCAGTTGGGCATCTACATTTATCAGCGGCTTGGATTACCAGGCGAGTACATTCTCTGATCTTTTCATACTTCTTTGGATATGTACTCTTGTTATAGACTAGTATACTTGATGCTGACATGACGTTCACACGGATCGGTACCCTATGGATCTTTTCATGCGATGTTATCCCCTCGGATACATCGAGTATGTCATGTTTCATGTACTTTACCATGTTCATCATGTACTCCATGTATTCACTTTTATCCATGTGCACTCATGTATTATTCATGTACACTCATGACCATATGAGCCCCATGTATACAGTAGTTGTTATCCATGTGCAATAACATAACATGCTTCGATCCTTGTGTATTGGTTGGGGGTAGGGAGAGTGTAGTTGGTTATGTGATCATTATCCCCAGTAGTTATCCATGTGCATTCCATAGTTGTATCCATGTGCAACCCAAGCTGTTTACATAACCAATTCATGCTCTGATTCACGTAGAAGGTTATATTCTTTATTTATCATATTTACATCTCAGTTATATCTTCTCTCCTGTTGATTTCTCTTTACAGCGATTCATGTATAATTTTCTATAGCTTGCTTTATATGTCCATTCCTGATATGAACTGTTGTGAGAGATATGTGCTCGTTCCTGTCCTGATTGGACCTGTTGATAAAATTTTACAGGTACTTGGAGTTCACAGTTAGCCTAGAGGACACTGGTAGAGCTTGGAGTATTTACCTAGAGTTTGTTCATTTTTCTTTATTGTCTGTCTTAAGAGTTGTATTTGAAGTCTTGTGTTTGTTTAATAGAACTTTCTTTACTATCACTCCTGGTTTTCTCTCTCTTATGGATTATCTTATCTATTTCATCGTGCTGTTATCTATCTTTAGAGTTGTGATTGAGATAGTATCCTTATGTGTTTGTCCTCCGTCTGGAGAGTATAGCATATTGTTTTAGATGTGACTATGACCTAGAACAGCGTTCTACCGCCGACACTGCGGCGTAGGCTGGACGTACCCACGTCTCGTGCCCTAACGCTTGGGTGCGGGTCGTGACACGTTTTTAGTGGTGGCCCATGCAGGTCGAGATTCGCATTTGTGCGATTTCGTAGTAGCGCGACGACTTAGTTGTACTGCTACGAGCCTGCTATAGAGTATAAGAAATAAGGTGTTAGAATTAGAGATACTCAATCACACTTTGGATCCTTGAGAGATTCCAGGGACGACCCTTGAGAATCTCATTACGAATTTTGATTTGAATTCCTTTTCCTCTTGAATTTGATCTTGATTGGTTCATCTCTTTTGAGCGGATCTTCATTATTTCTTCCTTACCATTATTTTTTTGTATTCCTATTTTCTTAAACTCTGTCGTACCAGCATACTTTGAACCCTTGAGTCTTCGTATTTTTCATGGAAAAAGGTTGAGGAAGTGTCGTAAATCATGTAGTTCGGAAATGATTGAACTGGTTATGGTGTGATGATTTTGTAGGAATCCAAAGGTTGAATGTTAACATGGAAGCTGGAGAATGATATGTGGTAAAGGTCCAGGATGAAATCAAAGAGATGTATACTACCAGTCTGGAAACAAACCACACTTAAAGAAAACTTGGTATGAATAATTCGTAAGTGTATTTCAAAACTAATGAGGATATTCAAGGTCAACTTAGTTTGAGAACTTCAAAATTTGGTTATTGATTCTTGGGCAGTTTTACCCTAACGCTTGGGTGCGGGTCGTGACAGCCATAAAGAGTCCATTAGGGCTAATTGGAAATGTCCTAATTGCCCCTCTCTAGTCTCATATGGTTAAGTCTAGACTAGGTTCAAGTTTGGGGTCAAAATGATCTAGTTTTGAGTCTCTAACTTAACCATTCTAACATGATAAAAATTAGTTTAATTAACTAACTTAATGTTGGGTCTTGTGAGCCATGCTTAACTTAATATTGGGTCCCATCTAGAGTTCAAGCTACCCGGGTCACAATACAAGTCGGAACGAGACGAAACTCAAATCCGACGAAACAAATCCAATAAAAACAATATTAAAAATATAAAATTTTCCAAAATATTAAAATATAAAAAAATGACCAAAATCATAATACATCAATTTAAATATTATTAAAATAATCTAAAATTTACCAATTAATCAAAATCCTAAATAATTTAAAAGTCACAAAATGACCAAAATACCCTTAGCCTAAAAAGTTGTAAATAGTCATTCTAATCACATGGTTAGGTCCCCATGGTTAGTCTCTAAGCTTAGCAAAACTAGGGATTAACTAGTTAACCATCAAAATCATAATTCAACATTTTAAATAGTATTAAATTGATTAAAAAAATTACCAAAAATTACAACATGAGTTAAATCTTATTATCGATTAATTAAAATTATAAAAGTTCAAAATTATCCTCATTTAGAAAAGTGGGTGTTACAATCCTACCCCCCTTAGAAAATTTCATCATCGAAATTAAAATGTTCATACTCCTTCTAGGTCAAACCCCCACAATAAAAGTCTCAGAACTTAAACAAATCATACGATTTAAAAGGACGACATACAGGGTCATGGCATACGGTGGTAGTGAAAGTCTCATCTAGGTATACTAGTTACACTGGACCAAAACAATCATAGGGTATCAAAACTTACAAGCAATTAGGGGTGTTAAACTGAAAAAGATACAGAAATAACAAATCATCAAGGCTTTAAGGCATAATCAAAATCAAAATTTAAAGCACAAATGTCGAGCATTAAAATCCAATCACAATATATATATATATATATATATATATATATATAGAGAGAGAGAGAGAGAGAGAGAGAGTATGTTAGAAGGGGAAAATCTAGCATTATGTAAAGGTTATGTGGTTAGTGTGTGTATGGGTGTATGTGGACATGTTCATATGGTTAGATAGTAGGCATGTGTGTGTGTGAAATATACATGAAAGTGTATAGGAGGATTTGGGTTTCAAAATAATAGCTATCAAGTTATACTACTCATGGCATATTGGTTAAACAATCTACAATGCACAACCCATTTACTCATAACATGCATGGCTAACCATATATATACATATATCTATATGTATAGAGAGGTAGAAATTTAGTTATGTATCTATATACATTATAACATGTATGCATAAACTATATATATCTATATAGATATATGAACATAACATAGAGAGGAAGGATTAGATTTACATGACAGTGTATACTAAGTTAGGGTGTGTGTGTCCTTGTACAGGGTTATAGCTTTAGTATTGAAAGGTTAAACCCAGTTTTAGTTCAGCATTTACATACAAAATCTGAAAATAAGCTAACATTTAAACTAATGTAATATTAACATAATGCAGTTTCAGATTTTTAGGGATTTGAAACATCACAACTAACTCAATGCTTCAAATACATCCTAACATGATAGAGAAGAAACCCTAACATACTATCCATACATTTAGCTATGCATACAGTTTAATATTACATATTAAATCTGAAATTGAACTAAACGTTGGAAATTAATGTAAAATGTTAACATGTATTCAGTTTTAGGATTTGGAGAAATTCAACATCAACTAACCCAATGTTTATCACAACCTAACATGTAAGAGTATAAACCTAACATCATATCCCTACATACAACAATGTACACAGCTCTAAATATTACATTAAAAAAAAATCAAGTTGAACTAAACATTTGGAATCCAGTATTAAGGGTTAATATGTACACAGTCTTAGATTTGTCAAATTCAAACATAAAACTCAACCAATTCCCTTAAGAGTTGAAACCCTGTATATAACATACATGTGCAGTGATATAAACAAAACTACTAACATGAAATTTATATTTGAATTACGAATTTAAACTGGAAAAAGCAGAGAACCAGAAATATTGGGGTTTTGACAATTTAAACATCAACAACATATTAATATGTATTTAGATATGTTGGAATTCAAAGTGTAGCATGCATACGTGTCAGGCAAGTGTCCACTATATAACTATATATATATATATATATATATATATATATATATATATATATATATATATATATATATATATATATATATATATTCATATATTCTCATGTCCCAATAAAAAATTAATTCTACGTTAAGACTAACATTTAGATTCCTACCAAGATTGTAAGTAGGTGATTGGTGAAATCAAGACAGTTTTATTATTATTATTATTATTTAATACAAGTATAGTAGCAAGAAAGAAATAACGATAAATCTGTTCTGCTTATCCGTTTAAAAGAAGGAACCATTTTGAAACCCAGAGCTAAACTATCAAATCCAAGATAAGGTCTAGTAAAATCATCGATTCATTGTATTAAGAAGAAATTCATAGTAAGAAGTTACACAAAGTTTATAAAAACAGCTAAAGCTACTCCTAAGTTAAATAATGAGAAACAAAACAAAACAAACAAATAACAATTCTTTTTTTTTTGAAGGACTGAAACAAAAGTAGAGAAAACATGTTCAAAAATATTTAAGGTACAATCTGATAATCATATGCGTCTTCCTGAAATTATGTTGTCAGAATTCTGCCACGCCAATAAGCATAGTTGCAATAAACGATAGAGTCCATAATAAGGCATACACCCTATAATCATGTTATCTAGAATTCTTACCACGCCACCCGGTATGGCTGCAAGAAAATCTAGATTTCATAACTAAGATAAGTATAGCTATATCAGGCTCTACGTCCTTGTCATGCTAGCAAATATGACTGCAATAAATTCTAAATTCCATAATAAAGTAGACTTTTACCTTTCTCACTGTCCTTATCAAGTATGTTATCAGGTTATACCTTAATTCCAAAAAAAATGTACATATACATATAAATACAAACTCAAATTCAACAACTAACATCAAGATTCAAAATTCAACAATAATCCATCAAAAATCATAAAAATACAGACTCAAATTCAACCACTAACATCAAAATTCAAAATTCAACAATAATCCATCAAAATCATATAAATACAGACTCAAATTCAACAACTAACATCAAGATTCAAATTCAACAATAATCCATCAAAATCAAGTTCAATAACAGGAAGTAAAGGTAAATCAAATCAGGAGAAAAATAGATTTCAAATCGAAGTTAAATAAGATTCTCAAGGTCGTCCCAGGAATCTCTCAAGGAGGCCTAACTATGATTGAGTACCTTCAAAATATATCCTAATCCTACTACAGGCTGTAGTGATACTCTAGTTCGAATACCACTACATAACTCGACCTACATTGGCCACCACTAAAAACGTGTCACGACCCACACCCACTGAGAGGTACGAGTACGTAACAACGCCCAGCCTACGTCGTAGTGTCGGCGGTAGAACGCTGTCCTAGGTCAACATCTAACAATATAAAGGTACCTGTACAGTATATACACTCCGAATGGAGGTGACAAAGCAAATACAGTCTCAATCACATCTAAGGTAGAGCATGATAAAAGATAGATAAAATATGAAATCCACAAAGAGATACCGCAGATAGAAGTCTAAGTGTCTAAGATACACAAACCCAGAAAACATCTCAAAATTCAAATACAGTAATCCATAAAGTAAATACAACTCAAGACAACTAAAATAACTATCTATACAACCTCTACTGTGTCTCCTCTAGGCTAGCAGGCAACCTCCAAGCTATCTGTAAAATTTATCAACAGGTCCAGTCAGGACAGGAGCGAGCACAATACATCTCAACAGTTCATAGCAGGTTAGAAAAATAATCATGCAGTAAAGTAAGATATAGATACTGAAGAAATGTAGTATGTAAACAGAGAGAGAGAGAGAACTGTAATAGAAATATCTACTATAAGTAAAGAACTAACAGTGGCTAGTGAGTCAGAGTATAATATAGACATGAAATGGCATAGGATGATTCTGATAAGATACTACGGAAAGATTCTGATGAGATACTACTTGGGTATTATTCACATGTCCACTTCTACTCCCCCGTACCCCCAATTAATACACAAGGATCCAACCAGGTTATGTTATGATTCTATGTAACGGCCCCGAATTGGGTGGTACATAGTAGTCCCATAAATGGGGATTCTGGAAAACCCAATAAATGGGATAAGGATTCAAAGAAGACTCTGTGAATAAGATTATATGTCACAAGTGATCAAAGAACCAAAGAAGCATAGTGATACGCCATGTAAGTGAAACGCACAGAACATATAGTACCCGATGCTCCCTGGAGGGATAACATCTCAAGAAGGGATCCATATAGTACTAATCCGTGTGACCAACGTGACAGTATCAAGTAAAGTAATTTAATGCAGGAAAATAATTCTAAACAGGATATGAAATGATCAGAGAATGTACTCGCCTGGTATCCTGAATGTCCGAAGAGAATATACTGTCCGAGGAGTGGTGTCTGTCTCCTATAGAACAGTATAAGTCACAACAAGTCTAAAATAAGGAAATAGACTGCTACAATGCATCTACATGAAGTTTGGGGTCAATCTAGGCTAAAGTCAACCTTTGGTCAACTCTAGTCAACTAGACTAGTCAAACTAGGTTAACTAGGTCAAACCTAAACCAAACAAGTCTATACTAGTCTAACTAGTCTATTCTAGGCCTAATCAAGACTAAACAAGTCTAACTAAACTCTCACTAGGCAAACAGACACACCATAGGCTAAGAACCCTAGGCTATAGGCTATATATCCTAAGCCAAACCACAAACACATATACACATAACAATATATATATATCTAATATATGTAGTACACTCATAACATATAGGCTACCTATGTACATCCCCCACACACAACACACACACACACACACACACACACACACCAATATATATATATATATATATATATATATATATATATATATATATGCATCACTATTCACATATTCATATACATAGATATATAAGGAAAGCTATATATATAGGCACATACATATATATAGAGAGAGAAAGAGAGGTAAAAGAGTAAGTGAGTATGTGTGTGTTTGGCATGTGTGTGAAAGGATATGTGTTAATGTTCTAAAATTTAGTGATAGGTAGGTGTACGTGACATGGGATACATGATGTCAAAGGGTGTATGAATGCATGTGTGTAAAAGGTTATAGGTTAACTCAGTTTATAGAAATACATACATACATACTTACCTTGTATACATGCATACATACATATCATGTATTATATTTACATGATACATACATGTATACTTGTATTATATTATACTTACATTCATGCATATTATATACTTGTATTTATATTAACATATTGCAAACATTCATTTCATTCATGCATCTATGCATTACCTACATGTTTTATACATATGCATACATTGTATATTCATATCATTTCATACATTAACATAGAGACATACAAACATGCACACATATATTTTATACCTTGCATTACCTTACATATCATGTTATATATTATCATTCATCCTTTCATATATTACATTATCTTGCTTGCTTGCATTCATATATTACATTCTATATTACCTATATACATGTATTTCCTCTATTCATTCATGCTTGTATCATATACTTACATTACCATACATGTTATCATTATATATTATATTACAATATTTATCATTATGCATTCATATCTATCATTACATATATATCTTGCATTCATATCTAGCTTCATTATATACTTTCATGCATACATTGTATATCATTCTTTCATTCATGTATTGCTTATATGCATTATATTAATTGCATTCCTACATGCTTGCATTCAACCATATATACATTAATGTAAAGAGAATTATATCATATATATATATTAATAATAATATATATATATATATATATATATATATATATATAATATAATATATATATATATATATATTATTTCATTCATCTAACAATCATGTATTACATACTCTACATTCATTTAATATCCATACTACATAGGCTCATAGGTTACACAAAATGCATATCGTATAGTCACTCTTCTACTTAAACCAATACTGTACAATTGAGCATTCACTAAATTCTAGGATTAAAGTATGTTTGTGTTAGCTTCTGAAACTTTAAACGCATGAAAATCCTAAAATAATATAAAATTTTCCCAAAATATTAAAATATAAAAAATGACCAAAATCATAATACATCAATTTAAATATTATTAAAATAATCTAAAATTCACCAATTAATCAAAATCCAAAATAATTCAAAAGTCACAAAATGACCAAAATACCCTTAGCCTAAAAAGTTGTAAATAGTCATTCTAATCACATGGTTAGGTCCCCATGGTTAGTCTCTAAGCTTAGCAAAACTAGGGATTAACTAGTTAACCATCAAAATCACAATTCGACATTTTAAATAGTTTTAAAATGATTAAAAAAATTACCAAAAATCACAACATGAGTTAAATCTTATTATCGATTAATCAAAATTATAAAAGTTCAAAATTATCCTCATTTAGAAAAGGGTGTTACATCTGCAACCCTCAAACTTAACCTAATTGAAGTAGTCTACAGCCCTATAGGTTGTAAACGCATGAAAACAATCGGTTCGATATAACTCAATGAGACGAGAAGAAACGAACCTGCAAAGTCGGGTCTAAAAGCGACATTGCTGCTGCTGCTGCTCTCTGTTGACTGCCTGTGCGCACGAGTTCCCGCGCCTGGCCGGCCGACGGCGTCTCGCGGCGGCGTGCGGAGGCCGGGGCAGGGTCGCCAGGTCTGGGGAAGAGGGGTGGCGGTTCTTTAGGGTTTCGATGTAAACCTTCTTACCTCTCGATCTCTCTATATATTTATACTAATGTCTCGTTCGGTTGGCACAGGGTCGGGCTCGGCCTGTGCGGTGCCGTGTGGGGGTTATTAGTTTAGTTTTATTTTCCTTCTTTATTTGCTATATATATATATATATATATATATATTTTAATATATATGGGAGCAGATCAATATATATATATATATATATATATATATATATATATATATATATATATATATATATATATATATATATTATAGGAGCAGATCAAAAGCCCCCCTTAGAAAACCCCCTAAAAAGCCCCCTCACTCTAATTCGTAATATTAATGTTATATTAATATTAATATTAATGTTAATATTAATATTAATATTAATATTATGTTAATGTTAATATTAATTTTTTATATTAATGTTAATGTTAATGTTAATATTAATTTTAATGTTAAGTTTAATGTTAATTAGTATTTAATGTTAATATTAACATTAATATTAACATTAACATTAATATTAACATTAATATTAACATTAAATTACGGATTAGAGTGAGGGGGGTTTTAGGAGGTTTTCTAAGGGGGTTTTTTGATCCGCTTCCATATATATATATATATATATTAAATATATATATATATATGATATATATATATATATATATATTAAATAATATATATATATATATTTATATATATATATATATATATATATATATATATATATATATATATATATATATATATATATATATATATGTATATATATATTTTTTTTTAATATTATATATATATATATATATATATATATATATATATATTATATATATATAATATATATATATATATATATATATAGATATATATATATATATATAACCATATGAAAATACATACCTATATATGAATAAATATTCCATAGGCAAAATCTTAATGATAATTTCCTTGCGTATGGTTTATAAAATGCACATATGTACATATAATTCATTTGATAATGAATTATCAGAAAAACGAATACTAATTATTATTTAAGAATATAATAATAATAATAATAATAATAATAATAATAATAATAATAATAATAATAATAATATAATATAATAATAATAATAATAATAATAATAATAATAATGACCAATAAGAGTTTTTGGTGAGCATATCATACCCCATCTTTATTTGGCCCTAGAAATTTGTACAAATATTCTAAAACAACATTTAAATAAACTATTAAATATTTAGAAAATATTTGTCAAGTCCTAAAATAAATAAGAAATATTTGTACATACATAAAATGTCTACATGGCCGTCTTTGGTCTTTCTACATGCCTACATGGGCTTGGGTTTGGTTCGGATCCAGTTCGGACTAAATTGGCACAACTGGGTCTCCTAAAATCATAATCTTAAATTATATATTAATCAATCTATAGGGGTTAAGTCGCAACTTAGCCTAGTTTTCTAGTTGGGACATACTAATGGCTCGGCCTTCCTTGTCATAGCTGAAACACTAGTCAAGGCACATACTACACTATCCGTGCCACGATTTTTAGTCGTCTGGTACTTCAAAACTCAACGTGGCTAAAGTCAGCTACCGTGATAATTATATAATTAATTATTTATAAAATCCTAAACATCGTAATTTAGAAAAAAAATAAAAACATATTAAATTTTTGGGAAGGGGGATTACAAATCTACCCACCTTAGAAAAATTCGTCCTCGAATTTAAGGACTACTAGGATAGGCAGACTCGGTAGATTGGTGAAAGGTAATAGAAATTTATGATAAAAGAAATTGACCGAATAAAATAAATAAAATGGGAAGAAAGTGTTTCAAACTCTAAAAGCCCTATAATGCTCTCAACTTTAATTTTGGAACACGTTTGCTAAGGAAAATAATCATGAACAAAGGAAATAATCATGAACAAAGTATCGACGAAATCTACCTTCAACCCCAACAAATATAATATGTGAATAAATAAATAATAAAAATTTCTGAAACCGAAAAAGAAAATCTAGGGATTTGACCCAATCATGCCCCAATCATTCATAAAATATTGTCTAAAATAATACCTACTACTCTTAAATAATCCTTGTAATAAAATCAATTGTCAAAATATTGTTAAGAATAATTCAGATACTTTATAGCTGTATATTTTTTTTTTCACAAATGCAATATCTTCTAAAATAATATAGTAGTAATTTGATTTTAATATAACTCTTGATAAAATAGTAATTTCAATCCTAGAATAAAATCTCTTCTAAAGTTTGCAAATCTCTCCTTACTTTTTTTTTCCAAAATATCTAAAATAGAAATAGAATAAAAATTATTTTCCGATTTGAAAAAAAAAATTAAACTAAAATAGACTAAATGGAGAATGTAAGAAAACGGAAAGTGGGCTTACGACCTACCCACCTTAGAATGATTTGTCACTATAGCAAAATAGTGTTATAACGACACTCTAAAAGTGTCGTTATATTTTTCACGACACTTTTAAGTGCTGAGTAGAGGGGTGTCGTAGAAAGTTTATTTATTTTCAACGACATTCCAAAGTGCTATGTAATATTTTTATTACCACTTTCTGAATGTCGTGTAAAAAATTTCATGGCATGAAAAAGGTGTCATCTTAAAGTAATTCAATGATAGTTGAGAAGTGTTGTAATAAATTTTTGTGGACTTTCGACGACTCGACAAAACTGCCATAGAATCACTTTATGATGACACGTTTTCAGTGAGTTTAATATTCATTTCACGACAATCTGTAGGTGTCAACTTAATGTTAGATTATTTTTCACAACACTTTTTATGTGTTGTCTAAACATGAAAATCATGATTATTATTAATGCCACGATACCTTACAATTGTTATCTAATTCAAATGGAGAACACAGTAAATGTCTTCAAATATCATCGGAATATATTAAATATAAATTGATTTCATTTATATGTTATTTTCATATAATTAAACAAAACTAATTTCCAGATAATAAAACTTAATGTACCAACATTATCATATATTAAAATATCTCAAATCATACAAAGTCTAATAGAAATCCATACAAAGTCTCAATAAAAATCCATACAAAGTCTCAATAGAAAGTAATATTGAGAACAAAAACAAAGTCTATTACATAACAAAATCTACTACTATTTAGCGCTCAACTTTAATTTCCAGCATCAAACTCGAACGACGTAATCCGAACTCATCAATCAATCTGCACAAAAAGATGAGAATTAATATTTTAACTTACAAACTGACCATGCAAATGCTATTGCAAAACAAGAACTAAAATTAATATTATGGCTTTCAAATTGACCATACAAAATAAACGTTTGCTATAGCTATAAACGGTTGACCATCAAACAGTACTTACAACAAATGGGGGTCATCACACATAAAGATACCAGCCATGGTAGACCACTGGACATCAGAAACCAGAATAGACCACTGGGATTTCAGTGCACATTACATATAATATGCAAGTTATGAGGAAATAGAATAGAAGAGAAATTGACCATACAAAATAAACCATTGGAAGCCACTAATCTGCCAACGTTCTGCAGATATATAGCTCAGCTTTGTATAGAAAGAAGTTACCAGCAAGTCACCAGCAAGACAGATATATAGCCCAGCTTTGTATAAAGAAGTCACCAGCAAGTCACCAGCAAGACAGATATATAGCCCAGCTTTGTATAGAAAGAAGTCACCAGCAAGTGCACATTACATATAATATGCAAGTCACCAGCAAGACAAATATATAGCCATCTTTGTATAGAAAGAAGTCACCAGCAAGTGCACATTGCATATAATATGCAAGTTAAGAGAAATTGACAACATATAGCCCAGCTTTGTATAGAACGAAGTAAAGCAGTGCACAAATAACTGCAACTGCAGCATGCATGCAACTGCAGTCATGGTCTCAATGTGTGGCCTCAACTGCAGTCATGGTCTCAACTGCAGCAGTCATGCAACTGCAGCATGCCCAGCTTTGTATAGAACGAAGTAAAGCAGTGCAAAAACATATAGCCCAGCTTTCACATAGCAGCATGCAACTGCAGTCATGGTCTCAATGTGTGGCCATGGAACCAAGGCCAAATGGCAGCATGCAACTGCAGTCATGGTCTCAAGGAGAGGGCAAATTGATATGGGGAAAAACTAATATCCTTATGTTGATTCAGAAAACATTCGGAAATCATGTACTTGGGTCTTCATTTGGAACCTGGGATTCTATTCCCCTCGGCACACCCCAGTATGTGATAGCCCGAATAAAATTTTAGGATAAAGTTATGGTACTACTATGTTTGGCAAATAGAATTGAAAAATATTGCTTAAAACACGTAACAGTTGTGCAAATCATGGCGTACCTAAAACATCTTCTTTGTCTCATCTTCGACATTACCACAGAAGAAACTTTTACCGGTCAAGAACTTTGCAACCTATTGCCACTCACCTGAAATAATAAGCAAAAAGATTCACTCATTACCACAAATGTACAATACTCAAAACGAAAGAATATCCTATTCAACAGCCTTCTTTGCAAATATAATAGAATGGACTTAATTAGTTAAACATTCATATTAATAATTTAATTACCTGAATCTCTTCACAACTAATATACTTGTGTGGCCAAGCAATTGTACTTCCTATAGCATCATCAAGGGTAAAAATTCTCTTGAGGCTCGGAACAACGTAACATCTGGAACTAAAATTTCTTTAACCCAAACTTTGTAGCAATCTGGCCCAAGTAAAACATGGTGTACCATTGAAGTAGAATCTGTGGAAGCAATTTCTGCCTTTGCCACACCTGCCCTGTGGCAGTCCAATTTAACAGGTTGCACTTAACGCCCACAAGGTTTTTATTAGCACTAGCATTCACACTCTCTTGACGGGACTATAATGAAACAAGAAGCTAAAAGTAAATTTAATATTTCAATGTTAAATATCAATAGCATTACCACAATATATACCTGTCGACTTGACGGAGATGGCAACGTTGTTCCATTAGTAGGCTCTCCTGCAAACTGTAAAATAATTCAATTGTACTTTAGTGCTTTGAAACTCAAGATTGCATAGTTTTTAGCAAAACACTAGAATTGAAGATAAAATTATTACAACTTACCATGTCTGGCCTAAGCTCTCTTAGTATTTTTTGCGTAAGATCTTGAGTTTTGCGAACCTCATTTAACTCATTCATGACAGAATGCATCCATGATTTATTTTGCAATTGGGCCTCTATCCTAGATGGGGTCACCCCAAATCCAAGACCTCTAACAGAACCGGAGCGTTCTGGACCAAAATACTTGCTCACTGGATCATCATTTATAGATGTTGAATTCCCACTATCTGGAAGCTCTTTATATTTTTGCATTTTCGACTAAAAAATAAATAATATTAGCATATTGATATAATCATAAAAATATAGTATAGTAACGAATTTGAAATAGATAAGTTCAAATTACATACAATTGCCTTCTCTGCAGCATCGTTGATCGGCTCTCCCCTCTTCTCACCCTTCCTTCTTATGTCCTTCGATCCATAAATCTGCCCTCGATATAGATTTGCCCGCATTTTCAATTTTCTAACAAAAAATGGAATAAAAAATGATTAAAATACATCAAGTTTATTGCATGTAAGAGAATTTTAAAGATATATGAATTAAAAATAATACCCAATCATGCTCATATCTTGCATAACCTTTTCGGCTCAGAGTGTAAGGCATCGTTTGTTTTGCCCTTGCGGACTGCTTCATTTGACTTATTTCTGCATAAATAAATTAAGGGTTACAACTCCAATGCAATACATATGATTTAAAAATACGTACTTTTCAAATTTACCTTAAATTTATCTGATGTGCGAATCTTTACAAATTCATCCCACTTGGTCTGTAGGTTCATCCGGTTTGAGTAAGGTAATACACCGAGATACATCCACACCGGCATCTACAACTTTCCTTATATTTCGAGATATAGAGGATTTCCAATTTTGCCATGACTTTCCATCAAACGCAAAATGAACTTCTTGTAGCAATCTTCAATAACATATTTTGCTACATTTACAAGTAAAATGCAAGAATAAGTAATTTTACTAAATGCTTTACAAGAAGGAAAAATAATAAAATACATAAACATAGTACATACCAACATCAAACCCCACAATTTTTCTTTGATTCGCTTATCTACGATGTGCCATGTATTTATATTTATTGGAACATTCTCTCGAACAATACACCCAACAGTTGTACTAAATCTAACTGATATTTTTCCAACAGGTTGTCCATATTCATTCCACTCAATCATTGTACGATTTTTTTCACCAACTGCAACAACTGGGACCTTTGTTTTTCCTCTGGTTTTTTTTTTTACCACCAGCACTAATATTTTCTTCTGACGCAGAATCAATGTTCTCATCACAACTATCAGAAGGTAACCTAGATAAAGGTGGACTATCATAAATGTACGTGTTGATTTTCTCGACATATCCCTGTAATTGAGAAAAATGAATTAAATCAGCATCAATATTTACACTAGCTGGAAAACATGAATTTTGTACAAGATATAAGTTGTGCAGTACATACTGCAATATTTCTCCAAGTATTAAGTTGTGCAGTACATACTGCAATAAACTGAAAGACGAGACACTTTGGTCACAGTAGGATGTATTAACTAAGGACCAATAACATTTTGTCCTGTAATTCTCAGTATGTTGTCTAATGTGTGTCAGCAATATTTGAGGGCAAATGGCCAAGTGGGATGGTATTATGCCAAATAAAGCACACGATATTGTACAAGAACTTGTAATCTGGACAAACATATACTAAAATAGATCACTATGTTGTCTTATAAATATATGGCATGTAGCCTTGTAATCTGAACTTGTAAACTCTTTGTAACCATTTCGGCTACCAGTAAAAAGCATAATAAAGGCATTGGCATAATAAAGGCAAAGGAAACTTACCGCTTCGATCAATACACACAACACAAAGCAATGAAATGGAATACTTCAGTTGAAGCTTGCTTCAAATTCTCTGTTTTCTGCATTTTCTGGTTTAGGTCCAGATTTATACTGCACCACCAAATTGTATCATGGCATATATCCTTCAAGATATGGCCACCAAATTGTACAGTAGGCTACCAAGTTAATCAAGGAGATTAACCTTCAGGCTAGCAATATTTGAACCAAGATTATTTGGATACTATTCGGATATCAAAGTAGAAACAGTATATAAATTGTTTTTCCAATTTGAATCACAAACAATATAATCCATCTTCAGCCTGATAAATATGAACAAATACTAAATACCTGCATTGAGCTGTGTAAATATCCCAAACAAGAACTATGACATCTGAGAAGTGTAAATATCACAATTTTAAGCAAGTTTCAATTTTCATTTCCTGTTTCCTACAATATTTAAAACAATCTATGCAACATAACACAAAACTGAAAAACAAGAACCGAAAAAAAATCAACATGGAAGATATGATGGAAAGATTAAATCCTTTGTGACACAACTTGAGTAAAAAACAAGCAATTTCACCAAAAAGTTAGAAATAAAATCCAAGCAGCACATTTTTCCAAGATATAAAAAAACACAAATACTCAAAAAGTTTCTCTCTAATTCACCCCAACTACTAAAGTGATACAAGAAGACCTTCACAATTTTCCCTCTTGTATAGCTCATCACCACCCGTATGGTCTATCACAAGCGCATAAACTTCTTGTGGTTCATATGACGTATAAACTTTCATCAAAGGTAGCCAAGTCATGAAAGCCTCTTGGTGGTGCCTTTAATACTACATGCCAATTTGATCTTTCACTTTCTCTGGAGTAAAATACTTGCTTTGCTTGTGATGCAAGAATAAATGGATCTCTTCCAGTTTTACTTAATCCATCATGAAGGTTAACTAAGGTGAATCCATCCTCTTTCTTTATACCACTGACAATATTGGCCAAATCACATTAAAAACAGGAATTCGAAATGTGTTGAAGTCCAATAACAAAATATCCCTTATGACTCCATAGTAAGATACATTTGCCACAACTTGTGTTGCATCCCTGGTACTGGATCTGCATAGAGTCTCAACTTCTATATAAACACCATAATTTTGAGTGGATCTCTCAATTGTTGTTGTATGAAAGCGTTTTCCATTAATCACATAACCCAAGTATGACATTGCGACACGTCTAGGCCCTTGCACAAGCCATCTAAGCGTATCCGATATTGTGCTCGCTGCACTTTCAAGATTAATCTGTAAAAGCATAAATAGTATTAAAATTTTACCCATATATATATTAATATATATAATATATATATATATATATATATATAATATATATATATATATATATAAACCTCATAAGTGTATCTGACCTTCCTGACATCCATGGAATGAATG